>JBAPLJ010000813.1:0-49082 GCA_037832345.1 Rhizophora mangle
GGAATGAATAACATGAAATAGAAGCGCACAACTAGTTTTTAACATACGTGAAAGTTGTTAATATGAATTAAGTAAATTTATAATATATAATATATCATAATTTAATAAACTGAGTAATCAAATGTATGTTAATATTCTAAATTTATTAAAATGTTTAAAAATATTATAGAATAACAATTAAGTTAATGCCAAATATCTCAAATCATTGGAATTTACTATGAAAATTAGAATTTAAATGAGATGCCTAGATATTTGTGAAATTAAGTAAATACCAGCACTTAAGAATTTCAATGATATATATATATAGATATAAAATCAAAGTGGAAAGAAAATTTTTGATGTTTTCTCTTTATCACATGACAATTTCTCCTTAATTATAAATTAAGGGAAATTAAAGAAAAAAATTTCTTCTAAATTTCTTTTTTTGTTTTCTTAAAAAAGAAAGAAAGAAAAAAAAATACTCAAATTTTAATTCCATTTACATTTTTCCTTTTTATTTTTGAAAATAAAAGAATAACATTTTATTTCACTTTTATTTTTCTCTTTTTGGTTATAAAAAAAATTATAACATTTAAGTTTTCTTAAATAAAGAAAAACTACTTCCAATTTGTTTACAAATTAGTTTTCACCTCTTTAAGGATAAAAAGTAATTTAATTCTCATTTAATAATCTAATGTAAGAAAAAAGTTATTCATAAATTTTTTTAAGAAAATTAAATAAAAGCCTTTTTAAATTTCACTTAATCTATCTTTTAG
Organism: Rhizophora mangle; assembly: GCA_037832345.1. Taxonomy (NCBI): domain Eukaryota; kingdom Viridiplantae; phylum Streptophyta; class Magnoliopsida; order Malpighiales; family Rhizophoraceae; genus Rhizophora; species Rhizophora mangle. Next base: position 756 of record JBAPLJ010000813.1, read on the forward strand.
TCGCTATCTGTCTATCGATGTATGAACACTAGAATTTAATAAAAGAAAAAGGGTTACAACATAATTTTTTTTTTTGTGCTACCTTTAAATTTTTAACTTTTTTCATAGATTCTTTGTTACTCTTTATCTTTGCTTCTTTCATTAAGGTTTAGGAGTTTTTTTTGTAAATGTTAGAGTTAGTGAATTGATCAAACCAAACAATTAAACTAGCTTTCTTCTATTATTAGAGAATAGAAAATAAAAGGAGAAAATAAACAAGGTTTTGATTTTGATTATTTTGTTGGTTTAATTTCACTTTAATCAATATCCTTATCATGTGATGGTTAGTCACTTTTACAATCAACACTTTTTATGATGCCATAATGTTTGGTACGTTTTGTTTTGTAAAATTACCCTTTAAATCATTTCTCCACAATATACACCCTTCTAATAATTTTTTTTTTTCAATGAAGAGCTTTGTCATATACAAATATGAACAAAAATCTTATAACCACTTGATAATTATCTTAAATTTTTTTTGTTTGATTATTATGACATTTACATTGTGGGACATCTTTATTTATGGAGAATTTTTACAACTTGCAATATTTGAAAAAAATAATGACAATGTATAAAATGATACACAAATTAGCTTTTAATCAAATAGATAGTTTAAAACATATGACCAATAAATCAAATGGAATAAGGTCAAGGATACTGATAAATCTAATTTAAATTATACAAATATGAAAAATTTCAATTTCCTTACATGTTTCTCATATGAAAGATGGGTTATCAATTTAAATATATAATTATATTATTGTTACAATAATTGTAATAGCAAAATAATTAAATTTGATTTCAAAATCCAACTAAATTCATATTAATACTTTCTAACAAAATATCACCAACTCACCAATTGCACAAATCCAACCATTGTGTGTGTGTATGTGTGTATTTAGTTTGTCAAAGGTGACATAAGTGTGCAATTTCAGCTGTATATACACCTTATGTGCTTATGTAACACAGATGTTAAGCATAGGTCGTATGGTTTTATAACTAATACAAGTTCCATCAAATGTTGTGTCGTCTAGTGATAATGAGGTCATTCTTTGTCAAGCCAAAAATCCTAAGCTCAAATCTTTGCCAAGGTGTTTAGTGAAACTAAATGTATGCTGATGAAGTTTGCTCCTTTGATAGTGTATAGTCCTTCCTAGCAAGATTGTGGGATATTATTTTACTTTTCTACTTTTTTAATGAAAAGAAACTAATACAAGTTAATGGACAAAAGATATGAAAGTTTATGTTAATTAATAAACATAAATTTGGTTTGTAAAATTAAACTAAAAAATTAGTCAATGTAATGAAACCAAATTAAATTAAAGTAATCGAAGGTGTTGAAAACTTGTAGGACATATATAATTAGAATTATATGTAACATTGGTTAGTGTAATGAAACCAAATCAAATTTGGGTTTCCCTTGCTGGGCTTTTGGTTCTCAATTATTACTTGATTTGAATCATTATTTTATAACAAATCAAGCTTTGTTTAGTTGTCAGAGTTGTTATGACTTGTTATTTCTAGTCATATTCTTCAAACTTAAAATTACTAAAAAATAAACTGCTAGATATAGTTTAGTAGTCACTAAGTATAAAATTTAAGATGATATGTGAAATTTGAACCTTAAATCTTAAGTGGCAAATGGGTGGGTCGAGTCAATTTTAAGTCTGGTTATTTGGGCTTTTGGATATTTCTAGATCATTTCAGTTTTGTGTGTCTCAAGTCTTAGATCATTTTGATTTGAGTTCATCAAGTTTTGGGTGTTTTGAGTTCTAGCTTGTTAAGGATTTGGTCATTTCAAACATAGGTTATTTTGGTTTCACATTATTTTGTTTTTAGGTCTAATTTAAGTTATAGGTCATTGATTATTTAGTCAATGTAGGTTAGACTAGGTTGAGTTTTGAGTGAGTTAAGTTGGATTATTCAAGTTGAGTTAATTTTTGCCACTTTTATCTATGACCATTTCTTTTTCATTAATAAGCTCATATACAAATTTTTCTCTTCTTACTAGTAGAGACTAGGGAGTAATTTTAGGTAAGAATGAATATAATTATTATTCAAAGGCAAAATTTTTTAGGGCAAATAATTTGTAATAATCTATAAAAAAGAGGAAAAAAAATGGTGAAGTCAAAAGATATACTATGCTTTTAAAATGCCCAAAATTAAATGGACTTGTATTATGAAAGTAATTTTATAAATCTATTTTGGTTATAATAATTAAATTAGTAATATTATTGTTAATTTTATATTTAAACTCTTATTTGTCATTAAAAAAATTAAAGTTAATGATTAATATCTAGTATATTTAAACTAGTGCATATGCTAATTTAAATATAAAAAAATAATTTTTAAAAAATCGTTATTCATAAATAGAAATAAATCAATTAAAAAAAATTTTAAATTGAAAATATCCAAAAAATTTAGGTTTTGATAAAATGAATTAAAATTTTGAATAAGGTTTTATTTAAATTATTTTAGGTTACTATTGGTTTTAGGTTACTTGTGTTTAAGGTTCAAGTTAATATTAGTTTTGAGTTATTTAGCTTTTCTGGTGATTTTGGATTTGAGTTTTTGGTTGTTTTGGATACAAGTCATTAGACTTTTTCAATCAAAGCAAGTTAGATTTAATCAAATTTTTGGTAGGTTAAGTTGGGTTACTTGGGTTAGCTTTTAATCAAATTTTTAGTTGAATCTTCTACTCCACTCTAGCTAAACCAAGATGAAAACCTATGGGTAGATTTAAAAACATAATATAAGAGGAAAAATAAGAGAAGTACCAAATATTTTAACAATGACATTAAACCAATTTGTAGCAGTTAAATTGGAGAAAAAAAACATATCCTTTGATATTTTCTTGTTTTCTCCCTTGACATTACTGATGGTTAGGATTAATCCTCAAAATGTTGCATAATTATAATAGTACTTGTCTTTCAAAAGTAATGATCATTCAAGAAAATAACAACTTATTTAATATTTAGTTACTTTTCAAGATAGATATCTACAAGCAACATTGCAAAGTGAGAACAACCATACTCTTCAAAGACACAAAATAAAAGGTTTTGCATTCTTTGTTTTCTATTTCTAAGATAATTGATAGATGGAAGAACTTGTTGCAAATTAGTGTATTTTCAAAGGTTAATTATAACAATTTAACACTTAGTCAAACAAACTATTTTATGATTAGTGGACTATGTATGTTATAATCATTGGACTATCCATTTATTTGACCATTAAACTTGTTATTCCATGTATTAAAGTAGCTAGTCATTACTACTATAATTCTTACTTATAAGCTATTATTCTTACTTATGAGTAATAAAGCCAAACAAATTATATAAAGGTCTTCTTTAATCATGCGTAATGCACTAAGAGAGATCTTTGTCACTTATTTTCAATATTTTATTTTAAAAAAGTCTATTATCCTAGGTTAATCAAAAAACTTATTTCTATGACCTCACTATTTAAAATGCACATTAGTGGAAAAATTTGTCATATCTTGAGAGGATAATTGTTATGACTTGATATGTTGGGACAATTTGTCTACAGAGATTGAAACAATTCTTAGGATTGTTGGAAAATAATTAACAAAATAATATATAATGTTACAACAAAAGTAAAATAGCAAAAAGCATTGATTATTTCTAAGTTATGTGTTCTAATAATCCCTTTTTAATTATCATTACAACAAATTGTCCAAACATTTTAGGAAATTATTATGATTCTAAATTGATAAAAATAAGAGCATTGCCAAGGCTATTAATTGAGAAATTGTTGTCATCCTTGGCTACAATTTTTTATTGTATTACTAAAATTTCATATTTATTATTTAGTTGTGGTACATTAAGTTGTTGTTTTTGTTTATTGCTATTGCTTTGGGCTTGCAAAATATTGCATTAAAAACTTCTAAAAAAAAAATAAGAAAAGGTAGAATTTTGAATTTAGTCATGAGATGGCAATGGTTTCTTTTGTGTTTTCAAATAATAAACTAATGGACTCCTAGTTAATTTTTGCTATTATGATCATTACTTATGTTTTGGAGCTATGCCTATGGTAGTATGATCATTTCTTTTCTTTCACTTGATGTCATGATTACTTACTATAGTTATTATTTAGCAAATCTATAAAGAACCAATGGATTGACTAAAGAATCTAGTTAAGAGTTCTTTAAGAATTTATTTTTAGTGGGAAACAACTTGGTGTAGCATTAAACAACCATTATTCACTCCTATCAAACTAGTACAAGGTGTCAAAGTTAGTAAGACTAATTTAAAGGTGAAAATCATGATTCCATGAGACTATGATGTGTTAACCTTAATGCTCTTTGACATTTCATGTTCAATGAATGAAAAATACCTTGAAAAAAAGTACAATGCCTTGTGAAGTCATACTATTTTTGATAGATTTTATTTAACTAGTACTAGCTAATTAGTGCCTTTTATTATGTTGGAACATGTGACAATTTGGTACACATTCTCTCATAAGCTTTAAGATGTAGTACAAATATTATAACACTATGCTCAAATGAAATGACAAGTAGTTAGTTCTTGTTGATCATATAATTTTGAGTGCTTTATCATAATTATATTTTGTATGTTTTCCTAGTCGCAGTTATGCATATCAAAATTGACGCTCTAATCTTTAAATTTGGCATTTGTTATCAATCTTACAATTACATCTAATAGTGATAATGACTTATTATGCTAAAGAAATTTATTTACCCTAACTTGTGTTCTTTAGTTTGTTTCACTTGGATTAAGAGGCCAATTATATATTTGGGTGGACTCTAAGGCATATAACTTTTTGGGTCAATTTCATTGTTGCTAACCAACCTTTTTGATTGGTTCTCAAGAGAACTTGATAAAATATTGACTTGTCCAAACTAGTTGCAATGTAAGTATGGAAGTATTGATTTGTTTGTTGTACAGAGTGCTACCAATGAATAACAGCCCTATGTGTTAATGGACGTGTGTTATGCCAATAATTGAAAGTATCACTTTGCTATCACATGGAATATATATATATAAACCATAAGTGAATATGACCCCATGTAAGCTACAAACTATTAAGGTAAATGCTTTACAACACTATGTTGGAACATTTTTTAGGGTGTTTATCACCATATTGAGTGACATTGAATGGGTTTATCACATACAAACTTGATACTGTGAGCCATGATCTTAATGCAATGACATATTATCAATAATTCCATGTATGTCTTTAGGCTCTTTGTCAGCACTAAAAGTGGTTGCAATCTTCACATTTTTAAAATTTTAGTATAGTGTACAAGTTTTGGGCTTTGTATGAACAAACATCATTTTCAAAGCCTTTATAAAGATCAAATGATATAGCTGGTATGGAGAAAAATTAGCTAAGAAATTTTTAATATTGGTGAAATCACTCCTATAATTTATTTATTGTATTTTTTATTAGATTATTTTTTATTATAGGAATTTGTATACCAACTTCCTTTCTTTCTTCTTCCTATTCAATCAAAGCTTCTTTTCTTAAGTTTTTTAAGTGTTGCAATAAAAACAAAGGATATATTTCATAAATTATATAAGACTTGGAACTAAATTTCAATAAAAATATATTTCTTTTATTATAAATTTCTAATTAAAAAAATATATCTATACTATTTATAAATCTAATACATTTTTTTATTCTATTTATTTTAATCTATCAAAAATAATAAGTATTATAAATAATAGACAAATAGGTAAATGACTAAAAAAAGATAGAAATTGAAAAGAAACAAGAGTAAAAGAATAAAATAAAGTATAATATATAAAATTAATAATAAAATAATGATAATAATAGTAGTAACCAATAAAAATAATAATTAGTCTGTTTATAAGAGAAGAGGAAATCCTATGAAAAATGTAACCAATTTCTTTATCCCTATGGGTCATTGGCCGCTTATTGGGAATTTTGGGAGAGGAAATCCTATATAAGTGTAGTACTAGGTGTATTGATTTCTTTTTTTTTTATTATTTTGGAAAGGGAGAGTGTGTGAATTGTTTATTTCAAGAATAGGTTGGATTGAACCAGTGGTACTTTATTGCCATTTTAACTAGAAACTAGCAAAGAAAAAAAAGGCATGATCCTAAAAATTGCTTTTAAATAAGTTAAAAAAATCATCTTTTAAGATTCATAGCATTTCATGATTTATTAGTAAATTTGATTCTCTATCAATCAATAAGGTAGGACCATTAACATGGTCAAAGCTAAAACTAAATTGTTTGAAATTTAGCCACAACAAGGTACCCTTTCTACTGCAATGTTAATACATAAATATATAGGTTGAAAATGAATAGTTGGAAACTATTTTAGTATTGTTAGAATCGTTAAAATTAGAATTAGACGTTGTGATTAGTATTTATTCTATTTTTAATTAGTGAGTAGTAATTAACAGTAAAAAAATTATAAATATATTAATTTTTTATTATTATGAATAATTTGTGTACTTGAATTAATATATTTTCTTAATTATTAAGATTGTCAATATATAATTTTAGTGAATTTATTTTAATGGTATAGTAATCATGATTTATGTGAAGAATTTGGTTTATTTACTAAATGTTTGATGAAAAGTTTGAGTAACATATATTATTATTGTTTAGAATTAATAATTTTAACAAAATTAAAATGATATTATAGATAATTTAAAATATCAAATATTATAATTGCAAATGAACTTTGAATTGATATTTTATTAATTAATATTTTTATAAATTGTTTAATTTAATCAAATAATATACTTTAATTCTTATAAAATTAAAATTTTATGTTATTTTTTATTTATTTTAATATATTCAAGTTTAATTATCTAATATTGAGTTGATAATATTATTTATGAGATTCACTTGCATGATTAAGAATAAAATATCTAATATCTTTTGTAGTGTTGGCAACAACTACTAAGAAAATATGAGTTTCCCAAAATTAGAAGTCTCCAAAATTTTCAAATTTAGACTCTACATAACCCTTTGTTGATCTTATTGACAATCAACATCTCTAAGACTTTAAAGTTCTTAGAATCAAACTATTTTTGCCCTACAATCTCATTGTGCTACCTCCCTTACAAGTATTACATTCCTCAACATATGTCATCTACCTATAAATTATTACTATGAATCTTAGTGACATAAACATATTTTGGCAACAACTAATGAATTCGAGCTACTACAAATTTTAAAGGTGATATTTTATTCCATTATATAACTTATTAATGGTACACAAGTTGAGATAATAAGGCATTAAATTGAGAATAAACTTATTATAACAAAAATATAACCCAAAGTAATTAAAATGTCAATCTATTGTGTATTTATTGAAAATATAATTATTATTGATTGTTGAGATTCTTGTAATTATTCTTTTAAATCTCTAATCTATCAATCCTTTTGAATGCATATGAAATTTAATTTGGTATCATTATCTATAGGATAACTTAAATATTTATCCATCATAATAACTAGATTCTTAGTTAAAATCTAGGATCCTTTTAAATAATTCTTTATATTCTTTGTTTGACTATGTCTTATCCTTTTTATTCATATGTGTATATATATATATATAGGGATTAATATCAATGAAAAAAAATAAGCTGAAGACTCTCCCTTTATAAATATATATACACAAGTTAATCCTTCATTAATGTTGAAAATTTAAATTTAAAATTTAATAATATAAACAAATTTTTTAAATTATTAGACCACACAATTGGTGGTAAATCTAAGGAGTTTCTTTTGATTATTAAAAAATTTTTCATTTTTTGTATGGATGCAATTAATTATAGGTTTTATGGTGAAAACCCACGATCTCCTAATCTCTTGATTAATCATAAAAATACTTGGAATGATTGATGTTTTTCTCCCATCGAACACCCATTAGTCACACCTATACACATTTGAAATTTAAAAACCCAAAGATGAATATTTATGACCTTGAACCATAATATTTCTCATTGGGGACACAACACAATTGCTATTTCATTGTTCATAATTTTTATTAGTTTCACCAATCATTTTGGTAATATATACTGTAGTTGAAATTATTATGTTGACAATGCTACAATTGAAATTCTTAAGCATTTCAAGTCCTTTTTATTCACAAATTTTTTTTTTTTTTTTTTTTGGGATAACACAAAAGTGATATCTAATTACAAAACATAATTTGAAAATTTTGTTTGAGTACTTCTGCCATAATTCTCATGAAATAAATATGTTTGAGTACTTCTGCCATAGGTTTTAAGAAAGAATCATATCTTTGTCCACTAATAAATTCTCATACCATAACTTATTTAGAATAGACATTTTTCTCAAAAAGACTTAATATAAAATTTATTATCAGTCCAATGCCCATATTTTTGAACTATAAATGTTTCTACAGATAGAGATTAATCATCATGTCACAAACTTAACAAATTGACTTTTGTAAGCATCTTGTAATTTGCAAATAGGTTAGGGATGGTTATTGAATCCAAAGGAAATGAGTTGTTTCCTATCCCAAATTGGAAACTCTTCTTTCGGTCTGGTACATGTTATAAAATGTGGATCATTTGTGAGAAGTCAATTTTGAGTTATGAATGCTGCCAACAAGAAGTTGAACTATCAGTGCTTAGTGCTTATGATCCCAATATTTGTGAATTTTCTTTTCACATGTTGTCATCAATAGCTCTCTTTGTATTTATTCCTAAACATCAGCTTTTTCCATTCGATATCATGGAGAAGAAGATGTGATTACAACTCAATCTAACTACCTCTTTTTAGTTAGGTCTTGTAGATGTAGCCTTGCATTACTTTAAGTTACAAATACAATCCATAATTGCAGGAGTAGGAAATTACAATTATTATTTTTAATTAGTTAAACTAATTTATTGGCCCAATTAATTAACTTTAAGATAGGTTAATTGTTAATCATCAAGCATTTGAGTTTGTTCAAGTGGATCAAAAACCCTTAATTTGTTTAAATAAAGAAAGTAAATGAATGTGAGCAATTGTTTGTAAGCCTTTCATGCATGGTTGATCACGTATAGATGGTGAAAAGAATCTAGTTGAGTAATTCCTAATGAAAGAACACAAACAACATAATGTTTTCCTATCTTTTTTTTTCATTTAGTTTTGGATTTTTTTTTTTTTTTTGGTTTATTATCATGTTGGAAGTTGGCATTAAACACTTTGTAGTTTTGGAAAGATTTGTGAAACCTCAATTCAATGATAAAGCCAATCAAAGGTGGCTGAGACCAACAAATCATCTCTAACCACTTATTCCTTTTAAGGTGGCATTATATTATGGTTCAAAGTGAAGTTGGTTTAATCATAAATTTTCAAGTTGGCTATGTCTGCACTCACCCCCTTTTTTTATCTTTTTGTTCCCCTTAGCCACTTTCACATAACAAGTATAGAAAAAGTTAACAATTTACATGATAAATACACGTTTGTGATCACATTAGTAATTATAATTATGTATTAAATAATTAAAATTTTTTAACTAACATTTATAATAATTTCATGCATAAACTTGTGTAAAATTAATTATGTCCATGTAATAGTCATGGGTTTTAACAAACTTGAATAACGAACTAACAATTAATTTTGGTTGGGTCTAGGCTTTTTGATGAGTGAAAATGTAAAAAGACTTAAAATAATGAATGGGTTGTAACCAATAGTATATGGTCATGTGAAAATTAAAGAAAAAAGAAATTTTGAAAATTTTTAATTTAATTCTCCTTGAAATAGAGTTTAATTAACTTCTTTATTTTAAGTACTTATTTAAATTGAGTTTTTTTTTATTTAAATATGACCTTTATTTATCTTTTTCTTGAATTTTAAATAACTTGTTGGATGAATTATAAATTATATAAAAAGACTAAATTTTGAATAATAATATGATTTATTGAAGAAGTTATTCAAATCAAATGTTTAATGTGTGAAATTATTTCACATATTTTATATCACAATTTGAATATTTTTCTTAGTTCTTATGTAATTAACCTTAAACATTTTGGGGTTTAATTGCATTTATCTTGTCCTCATTATTTTGTTAATTTATATGTTTATGTGACAAAATTGGGCTTTGAAAAGGTTTAAGGAAATAAAGGATCAAAAATTAGCAAAAATGAGAGACATGAGTGCAAGACTCATATATGGTTGGTATTCTTACTTCTTTTCTACTTCATCATTAGTTACTAATTTATTTTAAGACATTTTTTGAATGTTTAGTTATTTATTCATGTGTTTTAATAGATATAAGTGGCTAGATCTTTCATTCTTGGGTGAGAATGTAGTCACGATATTTTATTAACAAACTAATATTTCAATTGTTTTGATTGTTTTTGATTAAATAAATTTGATACTTTTAATTTTTATTCTTGCTAATGATTAGCCATTATTTAAATGTTTTAAGGTATTAAATGATGGAGGAAATGTGGAAATTTAATATTAGTTCATAAAAACATTAAACCTATGTTGTGTAGTTTAAAAATAAATACACACATTTGTAATCATTGTTAAAAATTCCACAAATATAAATGAACTTGTGTTAGTTTTTAAGTCACACAAGTAGATGTAGAATTAATATCAGGATAGTTGTTAAGTCTTAAAAAGGATCATTGTTGTTAACACATTTTAATTCTAACAATCATATGTTAAGTTTGTTAAAGGTTTTTATTTAATAAAATTTGAGTGATAAAAAAATTGTTTATTGATTTTTAGTTTACATTTAAAATTGGTTTTCAATTTCATATTTAGATAAATTTTTTTCATTTGGTTTATTTAGATAATGTAGGAAATTTGCATAATTTGGTACTTTGATTTTCCTCCTGAGGGGATCAATAATTGGAATCACATCCACTTTACTACTTACACATTCTATACACTTATGGTAGATTTTTGGGCAATCAAGTTTTTGGGCCATTGCTGGACAAGAAAGCTTTTAATATCAAAATAATGAATTTTCTTTATTAATTTAGATTGTATTTTTGTTTCCATTTTGATTTTTATTTACACTTTTATTTTATATTAATTTCATTTATTAAGTCTTTTGTTTTTGTAATTTTAGTGTGTGATTCTATTATGGATTTTTTCTTAATTAGTTTTTTTTATTCAAATTTTGTAACTCTTTTTTTTTATATTCATTTGTTTTTGTTTAGAGTGTTATTGATTTTTCATTTTCATGTGTTTTATTCTTAATATGGGTTGGATTATGTTTAGTTGATATTTTCATCTTTTAGTTTTATGTTTGCCAAGTTTTCTTGTGATAGATGTTTTTAGCTAAAACTGAGATAGGTACTAATGGAAATAAAAATTAATTGTTGAACTATGGGTCATGCATATATCTATTCTAAAGGAAACAACATTCTAATTAGGGCTAGTAGTTCTGGTGAAAAAACATTATTTACTAGTGTTTCCATTCATTTTTGTGTGTTTCTTTTTTGTGTTTCTTTTTAGAACTATTTTTGCTTTATTTTGATTCATATTGACTATTTTTAGTGATTCTTTGTTTAATATTATTGAAATATTTGTTCTTGACATTACAAGGTTGTTAAGTGTATGTCACATACATGTGGGCAAATTATGTTATTTGATCCTAAAATAGAACAAACTTTACATACACTAAGGAAAGAACATTGATAAGAGCAAGAATCAGCAACAATGAAAGACAGATTGATCAATCAAAATTAGATTCCAAGGGCATTGCGTGATTTTTCCATGTCAAGTGTCAATGGTGCCCAATCTAATATTGTAAAGCCAACAATGAATGCAAATACTTTTGAGATCAAACCAAGTATTTAGATGGTTTAACAATTAGTATGGTGGAGAGCCATAGGACCAAAATGCACATCTTGCTAACTTCTTGGAAATTTGTGACATCATCAAGATTAATGGAGTTCATAATAATGTCATTTGTTTAAGACTTTTTCCATTTTATTTTAAGGATAAGGAAAAGATTTGGCTAAAGTCCAAGGCTCTTAATTCTTTTACAACTTAGAATGCCTTATCACAACTATTTTTGAGCAAGTATTTTCCTCTAGATAGGATTGCAAAACTTAGGAATGATATTACTAGTTTTGTTTAGTTTGATAATGGGTCTTTGTACAAAGCTTGGGAAAGGCTTAAGGAATTGCAAAGATAATATCCTTATCATGGTTTACCTAACTAGTTGCTAGTGCAAAAATTTTATAATAGTTTGACACATTGAGTCAAAATTACTATAGATGCAATTGTAAAAAGTGCCTTGATGGACAAGTTAGTAAAAGAGGCATATGAGCTATTGGAAGATATGACTTCCAATAATTGTCAATGGTCAAATGAGAGAAGTATGCTCCAAAGGGCTCCAAGTATATATTAAGTTGATGGAATAAATATGTTTGATGCCAAGGTTGATAACTTGGTAAAAATGTTTGGTAACTTGAGTAATGTTAATGTTATTTCTAACCTTAATGCTATGAATTATGATTGATGTGGAGGAGCAGACCTTAGTTCTAATTTTGTGCAACTTGAACAAGCATAATTTGTGTCAAATTTTAATAAGCAACAACCAAATAATCCTTATTCTTGGACTTGTAATCTAGGTTGGAGAAATCATCCTAATTTATCCTAGAGAGATCATGGAAAACAACAACTTAAGACTTTCCAATCCTTTTTACTTTTAACTTTGACCCCAAGGAATGTTGCAACAATAAGAGAACCAACCAATGTGGGAATTAACTATTGAAAAGCTAATCAATGCCACTTTGAAGAGGTTTAAGTGGTTGGAATCTAAATTTCATCAGTTGGTTACTTTCAACTACAATTTAGAAGTTCAAATGGGTTAAATAGCAAGTGTGACCCAACCTCATGGTTAAGGGAGCCTACCTAGTAAAACAAAGGTCAATCCAAAGGAGCAATGCAAGGCAGTCACCTTGAGAAGTGGTAAGCAACTTGGTTAGGTAAATGATAAGGCTATAATGGAAGATGGTGTTGATACAAGCCATGAAGAGGTAAGTGAAAAAGAAGTCAAACATACTGAGACACCATCCATTCCACACCAGTAGTCAAACCTTATGTTCCTCCCATTCCTTTTCCTTAGAGGCTTAAGCAAAATAAGATAGATAAATGGTTTGAGAAATTTCTTGAAGTGTTTAGGTAATTGTACATTAACATTCTTTTTGTAGATGCCTTAGCTTAAATTCTTTCTTGTGCAAAGTTTCATAAGGAGATTATGCCAAACAAGAGGAAATTGGAGGATCATAAGATCATTGCTTTCACTAAAAATTGAAGTGTAATTATCTAGAATAAGCTTCCACTAAAGCTAATAGATTTAAGGAGTTTTTTGATTGCTTGCACAATTAGTGATGTTGATTTTTCTAGTGTTTATGTGATTTGGGTGCTAATGTTTCACTAATGCCTTTATCTATATATAGGATGCTTGGATTAAAGGGGCTGAAACCTACTACCATTTTCTTGCAACTAGCTAGACAATTAATGAAGTATCTTATAGGTATTCTAGAAAATGTGTTAGTCAAGGTAAAGAAAATTTTCATTTTATTGGTTTCATTATGTTGGAAATGGAAGAAGATAAGGAGATTTCAATTATATTGGGTTGTCCTTTCTTGGCCATGAATGGAGTTGTTATAGATGTTAAAAATGGTAGGTTGACATTGAAGGCTGGTGATTAAGAGGTTGAATTAAATTTGTGTAAGTTTAATTATATCCTTCTTACATTAACCACGCTTTTCGAGTTGATTTTGTGGATAAGTTGACTCAAGAAGTTTTTTAGGATAAATATCCTAAAGAACCTCTTGAGAATTATATAGTGAATGTGGGGACAACTAAGGATGATAATTTGGAGGCTACAACAATTACATTTGCCTTAGAAGCAATTAGTTTGATGTCAACATAGAGAAGTTTTCAATTTAAGGATCTAAGAAAAGGTAAGTCACTTCCATTGCCTTCCAATGTGCAAACCATAGTTATGAAGTTGAATCCATTGCCCTTACATCTCAAGTATGCTTTTTTGGTTTATAATAATACTTTACCTATGATTATGAGTGCTTCTTTAATTGATGTTCAATTTAAAAAATTGTTGCATGTGTTGAGATTGAGAAGAAGGGCCATAGGATGGACTATTTTAGACCTTAAAGGACTTAACCCTTCATTGTGTATGAATAGAATATTAATGGAGGAAAACCATAAACTTGTTATTAAAAGTCAAAGATAGTTAAATCCTAATATGAAAGAAGTGGTTAGGACTAAAACTCTTAAGTGGTTAGATGTAGGGATTATATATCAAAATATGATAGTTCTTGGATTAGTCTAATGCATGTAGTACCAAAAAAAGGTGGGAGGATTGTTGTGCGTAATGAACATAATGAATTAATTCCCATTAGGACAATGCTTGTGTGGAGAATATGCATAGATTCTAGAAAACTTAATGAGGCTACTCATAAGGATCATTTTCCTTTGCCTTTTCTTGATCAAATGTTAGAAAGACTTGCTAGTTATGAAAATTATTGTTTTTTAGATTGGTATTTAGGATATAACCAAATTCTTATAGCCCCAAATGACTAAGGAAAAACCACTTTCACTTGTCCTTATGGTAATTTTGCATTTTATAAGATGTATTTTGGTTTATGTAATGCACTAGCTACATTCTAGTGTGCATGATGGTCATTTTTGCTTTGTTAAGAAGGTCATGGAAGTATTCATGGATGATTTTTCTTTGTTTGGATTTTCTTTTGATAGTTGTTTGGCTAACTTTTCTAGAATTTTGCAACATTGTAAGGAAACTAACATGCTCTTGAATTGGGAGAAATGTTATTTTATGGTGTAGGAAAGCATTGTGTTGGGTCATAAAATCTCAATTATGGGTATAGAGTTAGACTGAGCAAACATAGAAATAATTGAAAAGTTGCCACTACCCACCAATGTTAAAGGAATTGGAAGTTTCTTTGGTCACATGGGGCTTTTATCAGTGCCTAATTAAGGATTTTTCTAAAATTACCAAACCTCTTTGCAATTTATCAAGTAAGGATGTTGCATTTGATTTTGATGATGATTATTTGAATGCTTTTAACAAGTTGAAAAAGGAGTTGGTTTCACTAGCAATTTTAGCAACACTAGATTGGAGTTTGTCCTTTAAGCTAATGTGTGATGTTACTGACTTTACCTTAAACACTGCCATAGAAGAGAAGGGAAGTTGCATGTTATAATTATGCTAGTCATATTTAAAATGATGCACGCTTGAATTATGCAACTATTGAGAAAGAATTGCTTGTTGTGGTATTTGCTTTTGACAAGTTTTTATCATATTTGGTAGGTTCCAATGTGATCATTTATATTGACCATGCAGTAATTAAGTACCTATTGGCAAAGAAAGATGCAAAGCCATAATGAAGGACCATGCAGTGGGTGTTGCTACTCTAAGAGTTTGACCTCAAAATTTGAGATAAGAAGGGCTTAAAGAATCTGGTTATAGTCACTTGTCTAGATTGGGAGATAGTCTTAAGCAATAAAGATACCTATTAATGAGAGCTTTCCAAATAAGTAGTTGTTTTGTTAGTTGTATCACATGTTTTATGGTATGTAGATTTGGTGAAATAGTTGGTGGGTGACGTTTTTCCACTTGATTTGAGCAATCATCAAAAGAAAAAGTTATTAGGCAATGTGAAGTACTACTTTAGGGAGGAGCTATTGTTGTATAAATTTTGTGCTAATGGGATGATCAAGGGATCTATGCCCTAGGAGGAGATTAGTGACATTCTTCACTATTTTCATTCCATGGAGTATGGTTGGCATTATAGTACTTCCAAGACAGTTGCAAAGGTATAGCAGTCTAATTTCCATTGGCCAACCATGTACGAGGATGCTAAACAAGTTGAGAGCATGTGTGATAGATGCCAAAAAGTTGGAAATGTATCTGAGAAAATTGAGATGTCAATGACTAATATCTTGGAGGTTGAATTGTTTAATGTGTGGTAAATAGATTTCATGGGTCCATTCCCTTCATCTTTTAACAATCAGTATATTTTGATAACAGTGGACTGCATTTCTAAATGGGTTGAGGCTATTGCAACTTTAACTAATGACTATCAAGTGGTGATAAGATTTGTGAAAAAGAACATCTTTTTGAGATTTAGTGCCCTAAGAGACATTATTGGTAATCAAGGGTCCTAATTCTACAATCATTGATTTGACACCTTGTTGAAAAAGTATAAGATTACTCACATGATAACACTCACCTATTATCTTCAAACAAATGGGCATTTGAGCTAACAAATCAGGAGTTGAAGTTAACCTTGGAGAAAATTGTTGCCAAGTTAAGGAAGGATTGGTGAAATGAGTTGGATGATGCATTTTAAGCATATAGGATAGCTTTTAAGACCCCCTTAGGCATGTCCCCATTTAGATTTGTCCTTAACAATTCTTATAACCCACTAGTAGAGGTGGAGAATAAGGCTTATTGGGTAATAAAAGAATTAAAGATGGATTTTGAAGGCTACAAGAGAAAAGAGATTGTTATAGTTGAGTGACTTGGAAAAGTTCAAGTTGAATGCTTATGAGAGTGCTCGACTTTACAAGGGAAAGACCATGAAGGGGCATGATAAGCATATTCAAAATAGAACATTTGAGGTTGGCTAGCAAGTGCTACTCTTCAATTCATGTCTTAAGCTACTCCCAAGCAAGCTTCAATCTAAGAGGTCTAGTCCATTCATGGTGACAAAGGTGTATCCATATAAAGCTATTGAGGTGCATAATGTGGCCACTAATACACTTAAGGTGAATGGGCAACATTTGATGACTTATCATGTTAGTGAGGTAGTGTCCAAAGCAGTCACATACTCCTTGCAAGATGCTAACTATGAGTGATTTTGTAGTAGTCAAGCTTGTGACTATAAACAAGCACTTATTGGGAGGCAACCCAAGCCTTTTTTTTCTTTTTCTTTCTCTTTGTTAGCTTTTGTTTTTTTCTTTGAAGTTTTCCAATAATTGTGATTGTATCTCAATTCTTTCATTTAAGTTTTTTGGATTGAAGTATCTCAAGCTTCTTCCTCCAATTATTATTCTTTGAACATAAACCAAGGAAGTTTCTTTTAACTTTGTTCATTTTCTCTTTCACTTTGCAGACAACATGTGATTCAAGTTTAAGGAGGGTAATTTCTGATTTTTATGTGATTCTATGTTTGTTTATATGCTTGGTATGATATTTGCAAATTTTTATGATATTTTACATACTTGACTAACCCTTGAACATCTTTTTGTGAAAGAAATATAAATGTATTATTTAGTGTCATGATTTACTTTCAAGTTACTTGTCATGTTCAAACATGGCATTTTTGGTTTAGGATGAGCTATATCTTATAAAGTGAGATTAAGCATGTTTGGATTTTCAAGATCATTGAAATGTATGTTCCTTTTGAAAGTTGGGTGAGTTATGTGACTATGCATAAAATTTAAGTGTATTACTTCTTTTGGGAATTGCTCCTTTGTGCTAAGCTTGAATATGGTTCAAATAAATAAGGTGGTTATGAATAAAAGTGATTGAATAATTTGAAATTCCTATACACTCCATTATTTTGATTGGCTTAGGAAGTGGGAGGCTTTATCACAAAATGTTGTCTTTCATTTCAAATGACAACTTGAATTATAAGTATGCAAAAAGCACTTTGTGGGAGGCTTTATCACAAAATGTTGTCTTTCATTTCAAATGACAACTTGAATTATAAGTATGCAAAAAGCACTTTGAGTGATTGTAGTGGTGAGAAAAAATGATTACAAGAGTAGTTGTTGCATGATTTGATTATGTTAGTTGCATGATAAATGTGATTAAGCTTGGAATTGTGTATGGATATGTGGATGAAGAATGAGAGTATGCTTAGTTTTTCTTTGTTCACTATTCTGTTGTCTTAAGATGAAGATGTGATGATTAGGGTGTACCTTGGGTGTGACAAGTGATTCTAAATTGCTTGTTATTCTTCACTTTGCATATCTTTTGACTTGCTTAAGGACAAGCAATTATGCAATCTTTAGGGTATTTGATGTGTGAAATTATTTCACACATTTTTTGTCACAATTTGAGTGCATTTCCTAATTTTGAGGCTAATTAGTCTTAATGTTTTGGGGTTTAATTAAATTTATCAAGTATTTGTTATTTTGTAGGTTTAAGTGACAATTTGGGTTTTAAAAGAAAAATGATTTGGGTTAGAAAACATCTCATGTTCTAGTAAAAATTCTTGTTATGTTAGCTTAGACACTATTTAGTTTTTGGGCTATAATCAGAGTTAAAGACCTTAGATTCAAGTGTTTTTTAGCTGTTTTGAAAGCTAAAGCATAAGGCTACAACTCTCATAAAAGGCCCAACTTGAAATTCTATCAATTTGGTAGCCAAAAATTGGTTGGAAGTTAGTGTTGAAGAATTAAAGCAACAAAGTTTGAAATATAGAAGAGAAGGCATGGGTCAGTCATAAAACCATTAGAGGATCAATTTGCTACTAGAAGGTTAGATCAACGCCAATGCATGGCCAATTAGTGAACCGATTTGATACTAGATTTGCAACTTTATGAAACTAACCATGCTGGTTCAATAAGATTTTTTGAACACTACATAATATTATTTTGGGGATGTTTTAAGGGTATTTTCGTCATTTTGAGGGAGATTTATAAATATTATGATGACAAATAACTTAGGGGAGAGAATGAAATAGAAAGTAGAAAATTGGAAAGTAGTGAAAATGAGAATTGAAAGTGCAAGACTCGAAGATTGCTGGCCTTCTTACTTTCTTCTCTTCTTTCTCATTATTTATTGATTTATTTTAGGATCTTCTTTATTAACATTTAGTTATTTATTCATGTGTTTTGATAAATATGAGTGGCAAGATCTTTTGTTATAAGGAAAAGATGTAGTCACTAAATTCTATTAACATGCTAATATTCTAGTTGTTTTGATTTTTTTTGTTAATTCAATCTAATGCTATTGATTTTCATTCATGTTAATGTCTAACCATTGTTTGCATGTTTAAGGCATTAAATGATGAAGAAAAAGTGGAAGTTTAATACAAGTTCATAAAAGCATTAAACCTATGTTGTATAGTTTAGAAATAAATACACAACACCTTTGTGATCATTGTTAAAAATTTCACAAATCATAATGAGCATGTGTTAATTTTTATAATAACAAAAGTAGGTATAGGATTAAGATGACAATAGTTGTTGAGTCTTGAAAAGAGTGCACCATATACCTTAGCAAATTTGGTCATTATTGTTAAGAATTTTTAATTCTAACAATCATGTGCTAAGTTTGTTAATGATATTTAGTTGATGAAATCTAAGTCCTAAAACCCTTATTTATTGATTTTTAGTTTATATTTATAATTGAATTTTAATTTTGTAATTAGATAATCCTTCCTTCATTTAGTTTATTAAGATAATATAGGAAATTTGCATAATTTGGTACTAAAATTTTCTCTTCATGAGATTGATACTTGGACTCATGTTCACTTTACTACTTAAATGTTCCATACATTTATAGTGGATTTTAAGGCAACCACTTTTTTTTTTTTTTAAATTTAAGAATGACTTTTATTTTATTTATTTTTAAATTTTAAGTAACTTTTTACTTAAATTATAAAAATTATATAAAAAGATTTTAAATTTATCATTTAAGCAGTTTCAAAAGTCTACCTTTTCAAATACCAGAAAAACCTATAAAGCCATTGTATAAAGCCACTTTATAAAATCTACTTTTATAAAGATACTTTATACTTTATAAAGAAAACTTTTATCATGTATTTGTCTATTAGAATAGACTTTAGAAACAATTAGGATTATCCCATGAAGAAGGCATAACTTTCTTTCCTCATTTGTAAACTTACTCCAAAACAATTTGTAAGCTTGTAATGTCATTTAGTGAAAGCTATATTTGTGTAAGTTCTTTTTCTCTTAGGCTTTCTTTTAATGAATCTAGTTTTGTGTGTTTTGTATTTTGTGTTTGAGAATTGAGTATTTTGTGTTTGAATTGTTTAGCATTGTTTATTGGCTTTTCTTATAGATAATGAAAGGTTTTATTCTCAAATAATGAGACTATCTCTTTAATTTTTGATAACATGACATCTCATTGGTTTTTCAATGATATTTTTGGTCTATAGAAAAAACTTAGATGAGCATTTTGATATTTATGTTCTATTCTAAGAGTTTTATGTTTTGAGAAATTGTATGCTAACCTAAAGAATTGTTCTTTTTGCACTGATCAAATTCTATTTCTTGGCTATGTTATAAGTGCTAAAGGTATTGAGATTGACAAGGAAAAGTTTAAGGTAGTTCATGCTAGTTTCTATAGACACTTTGTTAGGGCTTTTAGCACCATTGCTGCACCATTAATTGAGATTATTAAAAGAATATGGGATTTAAGTGGATAGTGTTTAAGCCAAGGCTTTTAATTTAATCAAGGAAAAATTTAGTTTTGCTTCTTTACTTATTTTACCTAACTTTGCTAAAACATTTTAGATTGTATGTGATACTTTAGGTATTGGCATTAAAGGTATTTTAATGCAAGAATGAGTGAAAAGCTAAGTGGAGTAGCCCTCAGTTATCCCACTTATGACAAGGAGATGTGTGCATTGGTATAGGCCTTGGAGATATGGTATCACTACTAACCACAAATCCTTGAAGCACTTAAAGGAATGAAAGAAGTTGAACAAGAGACATGCCAAATGGGTCAAATTCATTAAAACCTTTCCCTACATCATCAAATATAAATAAGGTATGGGGAATGTGGTAGTTGATGCATTATCTTGCTAGTATGCCCTTATCTCTATACTTAGTGCAAAATTGTTAGGATTTGAATATATAAAAGATTTATATGTGAAAGATCCTAACTTTGCTAATGTATATAGGACATGTAAGAAGTTAGCCATATGCCTATGAGTTCCTTAGGGGAGTTGGTTATGAGAGAAGCACATGGGAGATGGTCTAATGGGTCATAGGAGTTAGAAAAACTCTAAATGTCTTAGTTGAACATTTCTTTTGGCCACACATGAAACAACTTGTTGATAGGGTGTGTAAGAAGTGCATAACAAACAAATAGGCCAAATTTAAAGTTTTACCTTAAGCCTTCTACACTCCTTTACCCATACTTAACCAACCCTAGGTTGATTTAGCAATGAACTTTATGCTAAAGATGCCATGATCAAAATGGGGTAGGGATTCTATATTTGTTGTTATTGGCAAGTTTTCAAAGATGGCACACCTCATCCCATGCCATAAAATTGATGATGCAAACAATGTAGTCAATTTGTTCCATAGAGAGGTACATTTGCATGGCATGCCTCATCGCATTATTTCAAACCAAGAAACAAAGTTCTTGAGCTACTTTTGGAAGATGTTATGGGAAAGTTAGGTAATAAATTGTTGTTCTCAACTGCTTGGCATCCAATAACCACTATATTCACTCCAACAAGCTTGTTTCCACATCTTTGGTACTTTAAACCCTTTGATTTTCATTAAAAAAAGGTATGAGTGGTCTTGATTAGCTTTCCTTATATGTAATAAGTGTCTCAAACCCTAAATAATGGCACCATCAATTTAGTTTTAACTAACAACTCTCCTTCCTTTGTTACAATGATTCATTTACATAAAATGATGAAGAAATTAAATTTTGTGTTTGCATAAAACATTATATTCATTGGAAGAAGCACATTTGTATACCTTTAGTGCTTTAAATCCATTGAATTCTATAAAACAAAGGAGTCATTGATCTTGATTATCTTTCATTATCAATATTGAATGGTTTAATTCCTAAATAATGTGATCATCTCTTCGTCTCTTCATTTTTTTTATAACAAGCACGTTTATATTCATTGTATTGAACTAGGCTTTCATAGGTTTTTGGGCTTAAGGCTTCAATATTGGGCATGCTTAAGGTTGAAGACTTGAAAGAGTCATCGGTGGCTTGCTTTCGTGGGCTTGGAATGTTTTGGGAACCTGAAGGGTTTGAGCTTTGGCTTTCTAAGTTAAGCATGTCAGCCCATGCTTTTAGTTGGGTTGTTTGTGATTGGGTCTTTTCTTATTGGGATTTCTTTGCTTGGGCCTTCTTTTTGGATTTCTTGGGCAATTTGGGCTTATTTTGAGGTTGAGGTTCCTATTCCTTGCAAGATTTTCTTGTAAGAAAATCTAGTAAGCAGCTTGAAGAACCTTGAATATGTTCAATTTCAAAATAAAAAACACTTAAAATTGCTTGCCATCATGCAAAAATCTACTTCTATGCAATATTTTGAAAATCTTTTTGTAAAATAGATTTTGCTATTTGACAATCAATGTGTAATAATAATTTTTGATTTAACAAATCATGCTAAAATTTTGAAATGCATAAAACAATTGCCAAATTTTCCTATGTAATGATGGAATATCACCTTTGATAATTATTCCAATGCTTTGATGTGAAACAAACAAGTTGTTCAAGCTGATCCTTAACTTGTTTCAAAATCCCTCCATATCCTAGTTTAGATGCATCAGTCTCAACTATTTTGGGTCAGCTAGGACTGCTTATATGAAGATAAGGCAACTCTCTAACCTGATGTTTAATCTCTCTCACTATGGCTATGTGCTAATCAACCCATGGTTAAGATGAGGCTTGGTTTGGGGTTGGTTAGACCTTTTTAGAACATCCTTAAGATTATAAGGAGCTTGGATGGACTAAAGAAATGGGTTTGGATTTGAAGTTGATGGGCTTTCAAGGAGCTTTTGTAAAAACTAGGCTTTAGCTTGATCATTTCCTAATGTATCAAGAATCTTAAAGATTTGCTCTTGAGCATGTGTTAGGACACTTACCTCTTTCTCTTCTGACCTTGTTTCAAAAGTGGCTTTGAGCTCATCAACTTAGAGACTAGCTTCATCCTTAGAAGATAGTTCAACAATACTAGCTCCTAAGGTTTCAACTAATAATGCTTGTAGTTGGGCTTGAACAGTATTAGGCAATTTAAAGGCTTGGAGTTTTTTGTGAAGTTTATAGTATTTGCACATATTACTAGGCTTACCACAGTTATAATAGACATATTTGGATGTCTGGGCTTTTATTTGTTTTGGCTTAATAGGTTTCAGCCAAAAAGTTGTTTTGGGCTTAGAAGATTATTGGTGTTTGTTGGGCTTAGATTTTAAGTAAAAAGGAATTTTTGATTTGGTATTAGGCCTATACTTTCTTTTGGTCTTTTCTTTGTGATAGAGGTTATCATTAAATAGGGCATAAAAAAATCCTAACTCTTTCTGAGTCTACTTTTGTTCCCACTTGATCTATTTTTGGAGATTTAGATCTACACAAATCTATAGTCCTTCTTTTTGGACAAAGCTTATCAGTTCACCATAGGCCAACTAGTGATAAAAAGAATTTGACCATTATATTTAGCTTGCAGTTTATATCTTACCTTAACGCTGAGTAGCCTTGGTAATCTTGCCAAAAACTTTTCTTTCTAGAAAACTTGATTCACATCATCTTGTTGCATGACAGACATTAGAAACATATTTTTATACCAATGAAAATTGTGTAAATATTTGCATTTAAGATTGTATAAAAGTTTAGTATTCTTATCCCTTAGGTGAGATGGATCACCAATAAAGTGCTTTGTTATGACAAAGATAAGACTTGCCACAGCACTGGGGATTCTGTGTTGATTATTGTCAAGGATAAGTTCACCATGAACATCTCTCTTAATAGCTTGGAAAATGCTGTTGTGGTCAACTGGAGTGAGTATGTGATCTAACTAGCCATTGTCCTATCTTGAGAATCTTGCAACAGGGATCTCAACAATGGCATGGCTAGAGGTATGACTATGGTTCCTATATGCATTGGTCACCATGGTCATTTGTTGAAGGAGATTTAGAATCTAATGTTTAGAATATCCATCAATGTTCCACTCATAAATTGAATTGAAATTGTATTTTGTTTGAAGAAAAGTTTACTTTAAAAGTAAGGTCAGGAGCCCTAGGTCTAGGATAGTACATCTTTGAAGATGTTCCCAGTGGTTCCACTTTGAGATGTTGTACCTTTAAAGATTTTATCTCTAACACAAAAGCTTGAGATGAGCCATCTTTAAGTGTAGTCAAAGTCTGTACCTCTTTGCTTGTTGATTCTTTAGGTTTAGATTCCTTTAGAGTCTGCAGTTTGAGCATCAAAGCTCCTAAAATTCATGTGATATTTGAGCAAGTAATTTATCTTCCTCTGTGATAGATGACCATAGGTACTCATATTCCCATTAAAAATAATACTCATCAAACGATCAAAGAATAAGACATGTTTTTTTGGTTTTTGGTCATTTATTCATAATAATCTTGCTAGATTTCTAGTTTTTTTTCTCATTTTGAAAAATTTTTAAAAACCATTCTCTTTTTTTTTAGCATTTTGCTGGCCATAAATTTTTTTTTTTAAAATTTATTGATTAATCACAAAATCTTTTTCCAAAACATTGAGCTTAGGATGTATCTTAGGCTCAATAGGAAATTGAACCTATGATGATAAGGCTTAAGAAGATTTGAGGATTCTTGTTGTGGTGACACATAAGTGGCTTGTGGGACCTATCCATATAGATCTACACCTCTTTTACTACCAGTTCGAGCATAAGTGCTAGATGGTTGTCTCACAAAAAGGCTACATTGCAAATATTTTGAAATTTTGGTTTCTGGATCATCATCCTTATTGGATTCAAATTTGGCACTCGTGGAGTGTCTAGTAAAAGACATGCTAACACTGTCATCTCTATGTTAAGTATTCTTGTTGATATATTTATTGCAAAAGGAGGCTTTAGGGAAAAACATTTTCATGTTTCTAGGTGTCATGCAGATTTTTCTCATGCCATTTGATATACCTTGGTATTTGGAGGTTAGCTTTGCATATGTTTGTTTCCTATAAAATTGTTTCTTCGTGGGCTTTATGACAAAGGGTTTTGGTGTTGAACACTATTTTCTTAGCCTTATCATGTATCTTGTACATTAGGCTTAGTGGAATCAATCCTTCAATGAATTGATTGTTTGTAAAGTTTGATTTGTAAGATAAGAATATCAAGTATATTCCTTTCATGCAAAGAAACCATGAAATCTAGAAGACAATTGAAATAAATTGGACCAGAACATATGCTTGTATCTATAATACCTAAGATAGAATCATCAAAGCTTAGAAGACAACAATCTCTAAGGGCAACAAGAATAGAAGTATCCAACCCTTCCCTACAAAAGGGCTTGATTCCTACCTTGACAAGGACAAAGTGCAGGAAATTGTAACGCTTTTGGTGACACTTTATAAAGGTAGAGGAAATAAGCTTTACCATTTCAGAGGAATTGTCAAGATTATAGTCCTGTTCCTCCATCTTAATTGTGTAATTGTCTTGTAGGAACACAAACCTAAGGTATAAAGATGGATATGGACACCACACTCTAGAAAAAGAAGGGATTTAGGAGTGATAAGTTAGGTTGAATGCCACAAAAAAGAGTTAGTTTTAGTAAGTTCTTTAGTTCTTTAAAGAATTAAATGATAAATTCTTACTTACTTTTAATTTCACTAATATTTTTTTTTTTTTTTTCTTTTTTTAACAATGCAAATCGACTTATTTATGGGCTAAATTAATAACCCTTACCCAAGAGATAATGACAAACTTCATAAATAAGCTAACAGCAATCTACCCCAATTTGTTTTAGGAGTTGCCCTATTTTGTAATAAACTCTTATTTAAGAGTGGATTTTTTTTTTTGTAACCTTGACTCATTAAGTGCTCCAATCAAATTAATAAGTCTTTGGACCACATTAAGATATGGTTTTCCAACCTTTAAGCTTGAATTAGCTTTTTTTTTGGAACAAATTTCATAAATTAGCTTGCTTAGTGCTTCTTTCACCCTTTTAGCTCTAGAACATTTATTGGCCCTTCTTGAATGCTCTATGGATCCTTAGAAGCCATCCATGCATTAACTTCTCCATGGATCTCTTCATTTCCCCTCTCCTTAAAATGATTCATCCTCAAATCATTACTTGCATCAAAAGGAGAAAGATTATAAACATCAAATGTTGCACTCTCATTGTACTCACTGAAGAGGTCCAACTTGTAGGCATTATCATTAATTTATGCCAACACTTGAAATGGACCATCTCCTCTAAACTACAACTTTGAAAGCTCCTAAGTTAAGAACCTCTCCTAGTGCAGATGCACCCAAACTCAATCACTAGGTTTAAATATCACCTTTTTTCTCCCTTTGTTTGCATGGGATGCATATTGCTATGTTCATTTTGCAATTTGTTGCCACACCTTCTTATGCAAATTCTTCAACATTTTGGCCTTGTGTTCACCATCTAAGCTAACATATCATCAACAAGTAAAAACATCAAATCTAAAGGAGTCAAAAGATTTAAACCATACACAATTTCAAATGAACACTCCTATTATATGCAAACTCTACATGTAGCAAACAATCTTCCTATGTTTTTTTTTAAATTTTTTGAGGAATGCATCATATTAAATCCCTTGGTTTTAACATGTAACCATAAAGCATGCATGAGATTAGGATCTGAGAGAAAAAGTAAAGTTAGGGTATCAAAAAAAATAAATAGGTCCATCACTCAGACTAGTTTTTTATAACTCCTAATAAGGAGTCATGAAAACCTATTATGTCTTTAGTTTCTAATATAAATTATGGTAGAGTTATTTAAACCTATTCTTGTGGCCAGCTTCAAAGCTACTTGAATCATGCCAATATGGGGAAATTTACATTTCCTCTTGTCTAAACTAAGAAGTTCTTGAGATAGCAAGAAAAAAAATTCATTATAACCTTAAGATAAAGGTAAAGCTTCTTCGATTGTTTTAATAACACAATCAAAAATCAAATTTAAAAAAAAAAAAACTACCACTTGATATATATATGTGACAATGAGGATGATGGTGATTTCCAATTCTAAAGATAATATATTATTTATATTTTCATTAATAATAATCTTTTTATTTTTACTATTAGAGTGCCAACTTTGGTAAAGCTTATCCATATGTGTCATAAAATCATTGTCAGTGGTTTACACCAAAAGCACTCAGTACCTAACCATAGCTCACATGAGCTAAAAATGAAAACATGACTTAGGTTTCAAATACAACATATAATTGATACTTCACTAGGTTTGGCTCGAATACTCTAAATCCATATTAAGATGGAATAATACCTTAAAAAAACACTTTTCAAAAACAACAGAAGTATTAAACACTATTATTAAAGTAAGCTATTCTTAAATACAAGCTATCATAATTCGTTATTTGTAATGATGGTATATGTTTAGAAATTTCTTTCGTGATGATTAAAATTCTATCACAAGATTTCATATTAGGAAATCATTGCTTACACATGCTATACCCAATAAAGAAAAAATAGATGATGATGCATAAATGTAGAGATTAACAAAAAAAGTTTATTAGCTTTAAATTTACTTCCATTCTTCAATATAGAGAAATTGATTTAATTTAGAAAAAGATTAAGAGGAATGAAAGATTCATTAGTTCTTTAACTAATGAAATTACTTTTAAGCATTTACAATAGAAACTTAAAACTCCTTTTTATCAAAAGAAGATACAAGGAATACATAAAGAAATTGAATCAAAAAATGAGAAGGTGGTTTTATTTTTTGAGAATTAAGCCATTCAATAACTTTATGGGAAAGCTATTCAAGATTATAAACTCATTTACTTGATGGAACTCAATGGGTTTCAAGTACCAAAGGTGTGCAAACATGCTTGTTCCAATGGATATAATGTTTTGTGGAGACTTAAATTTTAATTTTACCCTCATTTTGTGTAAATAAGTCATTACAATGAATAGAGAAGTCTTGTTATCAAAAAATAAAGAGAGTTTCAATATTTTGTCTAATAGAGTCTTTGCAATGGGAAGAGAAGCCATATTAGCATGAAATGAGGTAAGGACTTATCCTTTCAGAATTTAACCATTCAATTCCTAGAAGAATAGCTAATCAAGATCAATGACTCATGATCACTTTTCCTAAATGAGTCCTCCTTTTAATGAAAGAGGAAGCCATATTATGATGAAATGAAGTATAGGTCATACTTTTCAAGATTGAACCATTTAATCCTTAAAAGAATAGCTAATCAAGATCAAGAAGTCCTTTATTTGATAGACTTGAATAGATAGATTGCCAAAGGTGTATTCATGTGCATATCACAAAGAATCAAATGTTTGGTGTAAACAAAATGATTCATTTCATAATCATTTGTCTTGATGAGTCCTAGCAACAAAAGGACAAGGCTTGTTAGCAAGAAATGAAGTATTAGTCTTATCTTCTACACAATTAACCATTCAAACCATGCTAAAAAAGTTAATCAAGATCATTAACTGCTTTGGTGTATGGAATTCATTCAATTTAGTCTACCAAAGGTGTATTGATGTGGTTGTCACATTGAATCTAAAATTCGGTGTAAAAAAGAGTTAATTTCATGTTCATTTTGTATGGATGAGCCTTGCAACAAAAGGAGAAGCATTGCTAGTAAAGAATGAAGAGAGAGTATGTTCTTTCAAATAATGAATCATTTGAACTATGTTAGAAAACATAATCGAGATCTATAACTCTTAGATAATGAAACATTTAAACCGTGTAGAAAAAAGTGTGATTGATTTTTCTTATACAAAATGAGTGTTTCAATTACTAAATAATGGAATCATCTCTCCATTTCTAACCAACAAGGCTCCTTCCCTTAGTGCAAAGACTCATTTATACAAAATATTGGTGACATTAACTTTTGTGTCTACACAAAATATTATATTCATTAGAACAAGCACATTTGCAAACCTTTGATACTCTAAACCCATTGAATTCCATTGCACACCTTAGGTACTTTGAACCCATTGAATGGTTTAATTCTTGAACAATGAGACCACCTCTTCATTTTTGATAATATGGCATCTCATTTCATTGCAAGGACTCAATTGCACAAAATCATCTCATAATTAACTTTTCGTCAACTACAAACATTATATTTTTTTTATAGCAAGCCCATTTATACATCTCGAATACTCTAAAACCATTAAATATCATTAAAAATGGTGTGGTTAGCCTAGTTACCTTTTTTATATATATTGAGTGTTTTCATTGATGAATAATGAGACAGTCTCTTCATTTCTAATTAATATGGCTTCTTCCTTTGTTGCACGGACTCATTTGCACAAAATAATGGTGAAATTAAATTTTGTGCCTACAAAAAACATTATGTTCCTTAGAACAAGTTTGTTTTCACACCTTTAGGATACTAAACCCATTGAATTCCATCAAGTAAATGGGCCAATGATCTAGATTAGCTTCACTTAACAATGAGACTATCTCTCCATTTTTTTAATAACAAGACTTCTCTTTTTGTTGCATGGACTTGTTTGTACCTCATTGGTACACTAAATCAATTAAGTTCATCAGAAAAAGGTGTGATTTGTCTAGATTGCCTTTTCTTATATGTATTGAGTGTTTCAATTGTTGAATAATGAGACCATCTCTTCATTTCTAATTAAAAAGACTCCTTCCTTCGTTTCAAGGACTCATTTACACAAAATGAGATAACTAAGGTCATGCCACTAACTACAAGCCTTTAGGCCACCCTAAAAATTAATTTGTCTGATGTGACATCAAATTTGTCACTATCCCACTTATGATGAAGAGGTCTGTGCATCAGTATAGGCCTTGGAGATATGATAGCACTACCTTTGGCCTAATGAGTTCGTCATCCATACTAACCACCACTCCTTGAAGCACTTGAAGGAATGAAAGAAGTTGAACAAGAGACATGCCAAATGGGTCAAATTCATTGAAACCTTTCCCTACATCATCAAATATAAACAAGGTAAGGCAAATGTGGTTGTTGATGCATTATCTTGCTAGTATGCCCTTATCTCTATACTCAATGCAAAATTGTTAGGATTTGAATATATTAACGATTTATATTTGAAAGATCCTAACCTTGCTAAAGTGTATAAGACATGTAAGAAGTCAACCTTTGGAAAATTTTATGAGCATATAAGGGTTTCTTATTTAGGGAAAATTGATTACGTGTACCTATGAGTTCCTTGAGGGAGTTGGTTGTGAGAGAAGAACATGGGCAATGGTCTAATGGGTCATTCCAAAGTTAGAAAAACTCTAAATGCCTTAGTTGAACATATCTTTTGACCATACATGAAACAAGTTGTTGATAGGGTGTGTAAGAAGTGCATAACATGCAAATAGGCCAAATCTAGAGTTTTACCCTATGGCTTTTACACTCCTTTACCCATACCTAACCAAACTTCGGTTGATTTATCCATGGACTTTGTGCTAAAGCTACCACGAACAAAATCAAGTACAAATTCTACATTTGTTGTTATTGACAAGTTTTCAAAGATGGCACACTTCATCCCATGCCATAAAATTGATGTTGCAAACAATCTAGTTAAATTGTTCTTTAAAGAGGTACATTTGCATGGCATGCCTTAGAGCATTGTTTCATACCAAGAAACAAGGTACTTAAGCTACTTTTGGAAGACATTATGGGTAAGTTAGGTACTAAATTGTTGTTCTCAACTACTTGCCATCTAGCAACCACTATATTCACTCCAAAAAACTTGTTTCCACAACTTTGGTACTCTAAACCCATTGAATTTCATTTAAAAATGGTATGAGTGGTCTTGATTAGCTTTTTTTATATGTATTAATTGTCTCAAACCCTAAATAATGGCACCATCACTTTAGTTCTCACTAATAACTCTCCTTCCTTTGTCACAATGACTCAATTACACAAAATGATTAAGAAATTAAATTTTGTGTCTACATAAAACATTTTATTCATTGGAAGAAGCACATTTTTACACCTTTAGTGCTCTAAATCCATTAAATTTTATTAAATTGAGGAGCCATTGATTTTGATTAGCTTTCATTATTAATATTGAATGGTTTAATTCCATGATAATGTGATAATCTCTTCATCTCTTCATCTCTTCTTTTTTTTTATAAGCTTTTGGGATTTTAGGCTTAAAGCTTTAATACTAGGCATGCTTGAGGCTGAAGACTTAGAAGAGTCATCAATGGCTTGCTTTTGTGGGCTTGGAATATTTTGGGAACTTCAAGGGTTTGAGCTTTAGCTTTTTAAGCTAAACATGTCAACCTTGGCTTTTGGTTAGGTTGTTTGTGATTGGGTCTTTTCTTGTTGAAATTTCTTTGCTTGGGCTTTCATTTTGGATTTCTTAGGCATTTTGGGCTTTTTTTGAGGTTAAGGTTCCTATTCCCTGCAAGAATTCTCTTGTAAGAAAATCTTATAAGTATTTTGAAAAACCTCAAATATGTTCAATTTCAAAATCAAAAACACATTAAATTGCTTGCCATCGTGCAAAAATCCATTTGGATGCAATATTTTGAACATCTTTTTATAAAACAGATTTTGCTGTTTGATAATCAATGAGTAATAAAAATTTTTGATTTAGCAAATTATACTAAAATTTTGAAATGCATAAAACAATCACCAAAATTTCCTTTTTAATGGTGGAATATTGCCTTTGACAATCATTTCAATGTTTAGATGTGAAATAAACAAGTTGTTCATGCTGATCCTTGACTTGTTTCAAAATCCCTCCATATCTTAGTTTAAACACATTAGTCTCAATTATTTTGGGTAGGCTGGGATTGCTTATGAGAAGACAGGGCAATTCTTTGACCTGACATTTAATCTCTCTCACTATAGCTATGTGCTAATCAATATATGGTTGAAATGGGGCTTGGTTTGGCAAACCTTTTGAGAACATTCTTAAGATTATAAGGAGCTTGGATGGACTAAAGGAATGGGTTTGGATTTGAAGTTGATGGGCATTCAAGGAGCTTTTCTAGAAACTAGGCTTAAGCTTGATCATTTCCTATCATATCAAGTATCTCAAGGAATTGCTCTTGAGTGTGCATTAGGATGCTTAACTCTTTCTCTTTTAACCCTATTTCAAAAGAGGCTTTAAGTGCATCAACTTAGAGATCAACTTCATCTTCCTTAGAAGATAGTTTAGGACTACTATCTTTAAGGTTTCAACCAACAATGCTTATAGTTGGGCTTAAACAATATCAGGTAGTTCAAGGGCTTGGAGTTTTTTGTGAAGTTAATAGTATCTAGACATGTGACCTACCTTACCATAGTTATAACAAACATATCTAGATGCCTAGGCTTAGAAGATTGTTGGCATTGGTTGGGCTTAGATTTTGAGTAAAAAAGATTTTTTTTTTTGATTTGGTATTGGGCATATGCTTTCTTTTGGTCTTTTCTTTGTGATAAAGGTTATCATCAAACTAGGCATAAGAGGATTCTAACTCCTTTTAAGTCTACTTTTGTTCCCACTTGATTTGTTTTTGGAGCTTTAGATCTACACATATCTACAGTCCTTCATTTTGGACAAAGCTTATCAGTTCACCATAGGCCAACTAAGGATAAGGAATTTGACCATTATACTGAGCTTGCAGTTTAGATCTTACATTATCACCAAGTAGCATGGTAATCTTACCAAAAACGTTTCTTTCTAGAAAACTTGACTCGCATCCTCTTGCTACATGACAAGCGTTAGAAACATATTTTTGTACCAACAAAAATTGTGCAAATATTTGCATTTAAGATTGGATAAGAGTTTAATGTTCTTATACTTTAGGTGAGATGGATCACCAATAAAGTTCTTTGTTATGGGAAAGATAAGACTTGTCATAGCATTGGAGATTGTTTGTTGGTTATTATCAAGGAGAGGTTCATCATGAACATCTCTTTTGATATCTTGGAAAATGCTATTGTGGTCAGCTGGAGTGAGTATGTGATCCAACTAGCCTTTGACCTATCCTAAGAATCTTGCAAAAAGGATCTCAACAATGGCATGGTCAAAGGTATGACTATGGGTCCTGTATGCATTGGACACCATGGTCATTTGTTGAAGGAGATTCAGGATTTGATGTTCATAATATCCATCAATGTTCCACTCATAAATTGAATTGGAATAGTATTTTGTTTGAAGAAAAGCTAGCTTTTCTTCAAAAGCAAGGTTAGGACTTATGGGTCTGGGATAATACATCTTCGAAGATGTTCCCAATGGTTCCACTTTGAGATGTTGTACCTTTAGTGATTTTGTGTTTGACATAAAAGCTTGAGATGAGCCATCATCAAGTGCAGTTATAGTCTATATCTCTTTGCTTATTGATGCTTTTAGTTTAGATTCCTTTTAAAGCTTATAGTTTAAGCATCAAGGCTTCCTAAAATTCATTTGGTAATGTATTTGAAATCTGAAAGGGTTTAAAAAAATAGGTTTTATTGAAAACTCTGTAATAGAGACATCAAAATTTGATATTCCTTCTAAATTGAATAACTTAATATAGTGGCATCCACATTTAAGAGTTGGTTGCTAATTGTTTGTAAAATTTTATTTGTATAATTATTCTATTTAATAAGCCTTTGTATATCTTTTATTCAAAAATCTTCATGCTCTCTATACATCAAGTGGTAATGTAAGAATAGAAGAGCCTTTGTGCTTGACTTGAATTTCACATGATGAAGGATAACCTAACTCTATTTTTGAGCCATTCATTAACTTGCATTTTTATGATTGGATATGAGCTTGCAATTCATCTTCCTTTATGAAAGATGACCATAGGTACTCATATCCCCATTGTAATTCATCTTCCTCTATGACAGAGGGCCTTGGTGTTGAACATTGTTTTGATAGCCTTATAATGTATCTTGTACATTAGGCTTGGTGGAATGGATCCTTAAGCACAAATCAATTGTTGTGAAGCTTAATTTGCAAGTTAAGAACATCAAGAATATCCCTTTCATGCAAAGAAACTATGAAATCTAGAAAACAATTAAAAATAAATTAGACCAACACATAGGCTTGTTTCTATAATACCTAAGATAGAATCATCAAAGTTTAGAAGATGACAATCTTTGAGGGCAACAAGAATAGAAGTATCCAACCATTACCTAGGAAGGGGCTTGATTCCTACCTAGACAAGGCCAAAGTGTAAGAAATTGGAATGCTCTTGGTGAGTCATGTTCGTCTATCTTGATTATGTAATCATCTTGTAGGAACACAAACCTAGGGTATATCGATGAATATGGACACCATACTCTAGAAAAGAAGGGATTTAGGAGTGATAAGTCAGGTTGAACTCTATAAGAAAAAAAGTTAGTTTTTTAATAAGTTCTTTAGTTCTTAAAAGAATGGAAGGAGAAAATTCTCATTTTTATTTTCACTAATGATCTTTTTTTTTTTTTTAATAATGCAAACAGACTTATTTATGGGCTAAATTAATAACCCATACCCTAGAGATAATGAAAAACTTCATAAATATGCTAAAAGCAATCTACTCCAATTTGTTTTAGGAGTTTCCCTATTTTATAATAAACTTATATTTAAGAGTGGAATTTATCGTAATCTTGACTCATTAAGTACTCTAATCAAATTAATAAGGTCTTGGACCACATTAAGATATGTTTTTCCACCTTTCAAGCTTAAATTAGCTTTTTTTGGAAACAAATTTTGTTAATTAGTTTGCTAAGTGCTTTTTTCATCCTTTTAACTTTTGAACATTTTTTTTTTTTGGCCTCTCTTGAATGCTCCATGGATCCTTAGAAGCCCTCCATGCATAAACTTCTCCATGGATCTCATCATTTCCCCTCTCCTTAAAAGAATTCTTCCTTAAATCGTTACTTACATCAAAAGGAGAAAGATTATAAACATCAAATGTTGCACTCACATTGTACTCACTGAAAATGTCCAACTTTTAGGCATTGTCATTAATTCATGCCACCATTTGAAATAAACCATCTCCTTTAAGCTATAATGTTGAATGCCTCTAAGCTAAGAGCCTCTCCTTATGCATATGCACTTAAACTTAATCATCACTAGGTTTAAATACCACCTTCTTTCTCCCTTTATTGGCATAAGAAGCATCTTGCTATGTTCATTATGCAATTTGTTGCCACACCTTCTCAGGAACTTCTTCTCCATTTTGGCCTTGTGTTCACCATCTAAGCTAACATATCATCAACAAGTAAAAGCATCAAATCTAAGGGAGTAAAAGGATTTTAACCATACATAATTTCAAATGGAGAGTAACTAGTAGTAAAATGAACACTCCTATTGTATGCAAACTCTACATGTAGCAAACAATCTTCCCATGTTTTTTAAATTTTTTGAGGAATGCATCATATTGAATCCCTTGGTTTTAACATCTAAGCACAAAGCATGCATGAGATTAAGATCTAAGAGGAAGAGTAAAGTTAGGGTAACAAGAAAAATAAATAGGTCCATCACTCAAACTAGATTCTATTACTCCTACTAAGGAGTCATGAAACCTATTATATCTTTAGTCTTTAACATTAATTATGGTAGAGTTATTTAAACCTAATATTGTGGCCAGTTTCAAAGCTACTTGAATCATGCCAATATTAGGAAATTTATATTTCCTCTAGTGTTAACTAATAAGTTCTTGGGATAGCAAGAAAAAAAAAGATCATTATAACCTTGAAATAAGGGTTAAGCTTCTTCAATTGTTTTAATAACATAATCAAATTTAGATTTTTTTTTTTAGAAAAAAAAACTACCGCTCAATATATATATGTATGACAATAAGGATGATGGGAATTTCCAACTCTAAAGATAAATATCTTTTATATTTTCAAGGATAATAATTTTTTTACTTTTACTATTAGAGTGCCAACCTTGGTGAAGTTTATCCATATGTGCCATAGAATTATTGTCAGTGGTTTATACCAAAAGCACTTAATGCCTAGCCATAGCTCGCATGAGCTAAAAATGAAAACATGACTTAGATTTCAACTATAACTTATAATAGATACTTCACTAGGTTTGGCTCTCTAATACTCTAAATTCATATTAAGAAGGACTAATACCTTTAAAATACCTTTCAAAAACAATAAAAGTATTAAACACTATTGATTAGAGTAAGCTTGATATTAAATACAAGTTATCATAAGTCATTATTTGTAATGATGGTATATGTTTAGAAATTTCTTTCTTGATGATTAAAATTCCATCACAAGATTTCATATTAGGAAATCATTTCTTACACATGCTATACCCAATAAAGAAAATAGATGATGACACATAAATGAAAAAATTAATAGAAAGCTTATTAGCTTTAAATTTACTTCCATTCTTTAATATAGAGAAATTAATTTATCATTGGAGAACATAATGGGCTAGGGTCACAATAAAATCCAATCCTAAATAAGAATTTGTTATAAAATGTGAGTCTATAATAAAATAAGAATGCTTTTATATTTTAGGAGTTTATCATTGTCTTTATATTTAGGGTTTTTAAGGTTGTTAAATTAGCTTATAAATAAGAGTGATTCCATTGTTAAAAATGATAAAAACATTATTGAAAATAAAAGTGAAAATTTTTTCCTTCAATTCTTTCAAGAACCAAAAAAAAACCTTATTTTAGTACAAATGAGCTTGACCCCTCTTTGCCTAGTGTTGTTGTTTCTCTTTTACAAGAATCTGGTGATATTTTTCCTAAAGTATGAAATGTTTTGCCACCTTTTAAGGGGAATAGAACATTATATTGAATTCATCCTTGGTGCAACAATTCCAAAGGATT
Source organism: Rhizophora mangle (assembly GCA_037832345.1). Lineage (NCBI taxonomy): Eukaryota > Viridiplantae > Streptophyta > Magnoliopsida > Malpighiales > Rhizophoraceae > Rhizophora > Rhizophora mangle. The sequence continues at coordinate 37,397 of JBAPLJ010000813.1, forward strand.
CAACATTATATAAACCATCAACCTTGTTAGTGTGAAATGAAGAGGGGGTCGCCTTACTTAAGAATTGAAACTTTCAATACCTATAATCAAAATCTAATCAAGATTAATGACTCCCTTATTTGATGGAATTCAATGGATTGAAAGTATTAATGGCATGTAAATATGCTTATAGCAATGAATATAATGTTTGGTGTAGACATAAAAGTTAATTTTAAGATCATTTTGTGTGAAGGATTCCTTATAACAAAATAAGAAACCCTTTTAGCAAGAAATGAGGAGATTGTCTTGAAATTCAACAATAAAAAATTTCAATTCTTATCAAAAAATCTAATCAAGGTTATTGACTCCTTTGTTTGATGGAATTCATTGAATTTAAAGTACTAAAGGTGTACAAATGTGCTTGTTACAATTAATATAATAGTTAATGTTGACATGGAGTTAAGTTCAAGATCATTTTGTATGAATAAATCCTTGGAACAAAAGAAAGGACCTTGTTGGCAAGAAATTAAGAGACAATCTCATTATTCAATCACTCCTTTGTTGGAAGCAGTTCAATGGATTTAAAGTACAAATGTGCTTGTTGCAATGAATATAATGTTTGGTGTAAATACAATAGTTAATTTCAAGATTATTTATGTGAATGAGTCCTTGCAACAAAATGAGAAGCTGTGTTAGAAAGAAATGATGAGTCAATATCCTTATTAAGTAATTGAACCACTTAATACCTACAAGAAAAGCTTATCAAGATCAATGACTCCTTCATTTGATGGAATTCAATGGATTTAGAGTGCCAAGGGCTTATAGACATGTTTATTGCAATGAATTTAATGATTGGTGTTGACAAAAAAATTAATTTCTAAATCATTTTCTTTGGATAAGTCCTTACTAGGAATGGAGGACCCCCATTGGTAGGAATGGAGGACCCTCATTGGTAGGAAATGAAACACTTAATATGTGTAAGAAAAGCAAATCAAGATAATAAAAAAAAAAAAAACTTGTTACAATGAATATAATGTTAATGTGGATGCAAAAGTTAATTTCAAGATCATTTTGTGTGAATGGCTTCTTGCAATGGAATGAGAAGTAATTTTAGTGTTACATAAAGTGATTTTCTCACCTTTCATGTGATGTACCAATCCAACCATGTGAGAAAACCTAATCATGATCAATTGCACCTATGTTTGATGGACTTTAATGGATTTAAACTACTGAAGTTGTATTAATGTGCTTGGTGCAAGGAATCTAATGTTTGGCCTAGAAACAAAAATTCCTTAGAATGAAAGAAGTTGCCTTCTTAGCATGAAATGAAGTGATAATATAATCTTTCATGCAATGAACCATTCCTACCATGTATAAAAATCTAATCAAGATTAAGGACCTCTATGTTTGGTGGATTTCAATTGATTTATTTAGACTACCAAAATTGTACTTTTGACATAAGTAAGGAATCTAATGTTTGGTGTAAATACAAATTTTAATTTCATGGTCATTTTGTCTAAAAATTCTTTGCAATAAAAAGAGAAGCCATATTAGCATGAAATGATGTAGGGACTTATCCTTTAGGAACTTAAGCATTCAATTCCTAGAAGAATAGCTTATCAAGATCAATGACTTATGATCATTTTTTTCCAAATGAGTCCTTTCAATGAAAAAGGAAGCCATATTAGCATGAAATGAAATATAGGTCATACCATTCAAGAATGAACCATTCAATCCTTGGAAGAATAGCTAATCAAGATCATTGAGTCCTTTGTTTGATAGACTTCAATGGATAGATTGCCAAAGGTGTATTCATGTGCATATCACAAAAAATCTGATGTTTGGTGTAGACAAAATGATTCATTTCATGATCATTCGTTTTCATGAGCCTTGGCAACAAAAGGACAAGACTTGTTAGCAAGAAATGAAGTGGTGGTCTCATCTTTTACACAAGTAGCCATTCAAACCATACTAAAAAAGTAATCAAGATTATTAACTCCTTTGGTGTATGGAATTCATTCAATTCAGTCAACCAAAGGCATATTGATGTGGTTGTCACATTGAATCTAAAAGTCAGTGTAAAAAAGGGTTAATTTCATGTTTGTTTTGTATGGGTGAGCCTCGCAACAAAAAGAGAAGCATTGCTAGTAAAGAATTAAGAGACAGTTTGATCTTTCAAATAATGAATCATTCAAATTATGTTAGAAAATATAATCAAGATCAATAACTTTTGGGTAATAAGGCATTCAATCCTTGTAAAAAAAGTGTGATTGATCTTGATTACCTTTTCTTATACATAATGACATTTCAATTACTAAATAATGGAATCATCTCTCCATTTCTAACCAACAAGACTCCTTCCCTTAGGGCAAAGACTCATTTATACAAAATGTTGTTGACATTAACTTTTGTGTCTACACAAAACATTATATTCATTGGAACAAGCACATTTACAAACCTTTGATACTCTAAACCCATTAAATTCCAATGCACACCTTGGGTACTTTGAACCTATTGAATGGTTTAATTCTTGAACAATGAGACCACCTCTTCATTTGATAATATGGCTTCTCATTTCATTGCAAGGACTCAATTGCACAAAATCATCTCATAATTAACTTTTTGTCAACTACAAACATGATATTTTTTATAACAAGCCCATTTATACATCTCTAATACTCTAAAACCATTAAATATCATTAAAAAAGGTGTGGTTAGCCTAGTTACCTTTTTTATACATATTGAGTGTTTTCATCGATGAATAATGAGATAGTCTCTTCATTTCTAATTAACATGGCTTCTTCCTTTGATGCAAGGACTCATTTGCACAAAATGATGGTGAAATTAAATTTTATGCCTACATAAAATGTTATGTTCATTGGAACAAGTTTGTTTTCACACCTTTAGGATACTAAACCCATTGAATTCCATCAAGTAAATGAGCCATTGATCTAGATTAGCTTCACTTAACAATGAGACTGTCTCTCCATTTTTTTAATAACAAGACTTCTCCTTTTGTTGCATGGACTTGTTTGTACCTCATTGGTACACTAAATCAATTGAGTTCATCAGGAAAAAGGTGTGATTTGTCTAGATTGCCTTTTCTTACATGTATTGAGTGTTGCAATTGTTGAATAATGAGACCATCTCTTCATTTCTAATTAAAAAGGCTCCTTCCTTCATTTCAAGGACTCATTTACACAAAATGATGGTGAAATTAACTTTTGTGTCCACACAAAACATTATATTCAATGAAACAAGCATGTTTGGATACCTTTGGTACTCTAAACCTATTGAATTCAATCAAGTAAATGAATCATTGATTTTGATTAACTTTCCTTAGAGATATTGAATTGTTTAATTTTTGAACAAAGAGATCGTCTCTTCATTTTTTTTTAAAAAAAACAAGGCTCATTTTTTTGTTACAAGGACTCATTCACATAAAATGATCTTGTAATTAACAATAAATATTATATTCATTGCAACAAACTTGTTTGTACACTCTAAATCCATTGAATTCCATAAAAAAAAAAAGGTGTAATTGGTCTAGATAACCTTTTCATATATCTATTAAGTGTTTCAAGTGCTGAATAATGAGACCGCCTCTTCATTTCAAATAAACAAGGCTCCTTCTTTTGTTACATGGAGGAGCTGATACATGGAGGGCTTCTAAAGATCCATTAAGCATTCAAAAAGGGCCAATGACATGTTCACAAGCTAAAAAGATGAAAGAAGCACTTAGTGGGTTGATTGAAGAAATTTGGGTCAAAGAAGCTACTTTAAGCTTGAAGGGCAACAAAACACATCATAATGAGGCTTGAGACTTTATTAATTGAATATGTTGAATGGCCCAATGTTAAGTGATTGTAAGGATTTTTGTAACAATTCCTAAAACAAAGAGGAGTAGATTTGTTGTTAGCTTATTTAGGAAATGAAAATTTTCTCCTTTGCTTCTTTCATGAACTAGAGAAGTTATCAAGAACTACCTCTTCTTATGGCATTTAACTCAACTTATCACTCCTAAATCTATTCTTTTCTTGAATATGATATCAGTATCCTTCTTTATACCTTAGGTTCAATTTCCTTAAACATTGGGACTAGGTCTTACATAATTGAAATCTAATTTTTCTTGGGTTCTTGTTTGATTCCTTATGCATGTTAGGTCCCCAAGCCATATCTTTTGGGGTTCACTTCAGCTAGTATCAAAGCTCTAGGGCTTAAATTAGGTTTATTTACCTAAATTTGTTTTTTTTTTTTGGGTAGACACAAATGTGCTTATACATATTAAGTGTTTCAATTCTTGAATAATGAGATTGACTCTTCATTGCAAACTAACAAATCTCTTACTTTCATTGGAAGCACTTATTTACACAAAATATTTGAAAGAAATGGTAATCTTGGCCAGCCATACCATTTTTTTGATGGAATTGAATGGATTTAGGGCACCAAAGATGTACAAATATCCTTGTTGCAATGAATATAATGTTTTGTGTGGACAATGGTAATTTCACCATCCTTTTGTGTAACTTTGTCCTTTCGATGAAATATGACATGTTCTCATGAAAAATTGAAGAGATTGCCTCATTGTTCAAATATGAGGCCTTTCAATATGTATTAGGAAAACTAGTAAAGATCAATGACTCAATTTACTTGATGGAACTCAATGGGCACACCTAAGGTGTGCAAATGTTCTTGCTCCAATGAATATAATGTTTTGAATGGATACAAACTCACTTATATGAATTGAATGTTTCAATCCCTAAATAATATGATTCTCTTCATTTCTAGCAAAAATAACTCCTTCTTTCATTACAAGCACTCATTTAAACAAAATATGTATAAGAAATGGTAATTTAGATTGATCACACCATTTTTTAATAGAATTCAATGGAATTAGTGTACCAAGGATGTACCAATGAGCCTATTGCAATGAATATAATGTTTTTCATTGACACAAAAGTTAATTGTAAGATCTATTTGTGTAAATTAGTCCTTGCAATGAAGGAAGGAGGCCTGTTAGCCAAAAATTAAGAGATGGTCTCATTTAGAAAATGAAACTCTCAATATGTATTTGAAAAGGTAATCTAGACCAATCACACCTTTTTTTTTTTTTACAATGAAATTTAGTGGATTTGGAGTACCAAAGAGATACAATTGAGCTTCTTGTAATGAATATAATATTTAATGTGGACACAAATGTTAATTTCCTTATCATTTTGTGTAAATTTGTGCTTCCAATGAAAGGTGAAGTCTTCTTATTAAAAATTTAAGAGTCAATCTCATTGTTTAGAAATTAAACCATTCAATCCCTATAAGGAAAACTAATAAAGATCAATGAATCATTTCACTTGATGGAATTCAATGGGGACACAATACAAAAAAGTGTGCAATTGTGCTTGTTCCAATGAAATTAAACCATCAAGTGAGCTTATTGCAATGAATAAAATATTTTTTCTTGATACAAATGTTAATTTCATCATCATTTTCTATAAATTTTTTCCCTCCAATAAAAATTCAAGCCTTATCATATAAAATTAAAGAGACAATCTCATTTTTGGGGAATCAAACCAATCAATACCTGTAAGAAAAACTAATAAAGAACAAACACTCACTTTACTTGATGGAATTCAATGAGTATAGAGTACCAAAGTTTGCAAGTATGCTTGTTCCAATGATTGTAATGTTTTGTGTAAATACAAATGTGCTTTTAGGTATTAAGTGTTTCATTTCCTGAATAATAAGATCATCTCTTCATTTTAAACTAACAAAGCTCCTTCTTTCATTGTTAACACTCATTTACACAAAAAATATGTTTAAGAAATTATCATCTAAACCAATCACACCATTTTTTGGTAGAATTCAATGGATTTAGTGTACCAAAGATGCACAAATGAGCTTGTTGCGATGAATATAATATTTGTTATGGACACAAAAGTTAATTACGAGATCATTTTGTGTGAATGAGTCCTTGCAATGAAGGAAAGAGCCTTATTAGCTAGAAATAATGTGATTGTCTCATTCAAGAATTGAAACCCTAAATATGTATTTGAAAAGGTAATGTAGATGAGTCACACTATTTCTATTTTGTTGAAATTTAATGAATTTAGAGTACAAAATATTTACAAACGAGCTTGTTGCAATGAATATAATGTTTTTAGTGGATAAAATTGTTAATTTCATCATCATTTTTTGTAAATTTTTCCTTCCAATGATAACAAAAGTCTTGTTTTGAAAAATTGAAGATGTAGTCTCATTGCTTAGGAATTCAATGGGTATAAAGTACCAAAGGTGTTAAAATAGGCATGGTTGTAAGGTTTTGTGTAGACACAAACATACTTACATGAATTGAGTGTTTCAATTCCTAAATAATGAGACTAACTCTTCATTTCTAACTAATAAAGCTCCTTCTTTTGTTGCAAGCACTGATTTACATAAAATATGTATAAGAAATGGTACTATAGACCAATCACACCTTTTTTTGATGGAATTCAATGGATTTAGTGTACCAAAGATGTACAAATAGCCTTGTTGTAATGAATATAATATTTATTGTTGACACAAAAGTTAATTATGAAATCATTCTATCTAAACAAGTCCTTGTAACCAAAAAAGGAGCATTGTTAGTTAGAAAAGTGTGCAAACGTGCTTTGTTCCAATGAAAGTAATGTTTTGAGAAGACACAAACATACTTATACATATTGAGTGCTTCAATTCCTAAATAATGAGAACATCTCTTCATTTCTAACTAGCAAAGCTTATTCTTTCATTGTAAGCACTCATTTACACAAAATATGAATCAAAAGTGGTAATCTAGACCAATCACATCATTTTTTGATGGAATTTGATGGATATAAAGTACCAAAGATGCATAAATGTTAATTTTGCCATCATTTTGTGTAAATTTGTCCTTCCAATGAAAAGCAAAGTCTTGTTATGAAAAATTGAAGAGGCAATCTCATTATTAAGGAATTAAACAACTCAATACTAGTAAGGAAAGCTAATAAAAATCAATGACTCATTTCACTTGATAGAATTCAATGGGTACAAAGTACCAAAGGTGTGAAAATGTGTTTATTTCAACGATTATATTATTTTGTGTGGACACAAACATGCTTCTATGTATCAAGATTTTCTATTCTTGAATAATGAAATTATCCATTTAATTCTAACTAACAAAGCTCCTTCATTCATTAGAAGCCCTCAATTATACAAAATGTGTATAAGAAATGGCAATCTACACAAATCACACCAATTTTTGTTGGAATTCAATGGATTTATTGCACCAAATATGTACAAACAAGTTTGTCGCAATGAGTATAATATTTGTTGTTGACACAAAAGTCAATTATAAGATTATTTTGTGTGAATGAGTCCTTGCAATGAAGGAATGAGTTTTGTTTGCTAGAAATGAAGAGATGGTCTCATTCAAGAATTGAAAAGCTCACTAGATATTTTGAAGGTAATATAGACCAATCAAACCTTTTTTTGATGAAATTCAATGGATTTAGTGTACAAAAGAAGTACAAACAAGCTTGTTGCAACGAATATAATGTTTTATGAAGACATTAATGGTAATTTCACATCATTCTATGTTAATTTTTCCTTCCAATGAAAGTAGAAGTCTTATGATAAAAATTGATGTGATAGTCTCATTGTTTGGGTAGTAAACCATTCAATTCCTATAATGAATTCTAATAAAGGTCAATGATGCATTTTACTTGATTGAATTCAATGGGTATAGAGTATCAAAGGTGTGTAAACGTGCTTATTCCAATGCAGAAGTTAATTTCACCATTATTTTGTCAAAATGAGTTGTTATGACAAAGGCAAGAGCCTTATTAATTAGAAATAAAGAGATAGTCTCATTATTTAAGAATATAATGAGATAGAGGAAAAGGTAAAAGTGTTATTTTACTCTTTCGAAAATACCTTAAAATGAAAATATTCTTTTATGACCTTTAATCAAGGACAACAAAAACTTTGGCATCAAAGCTATAGAAAACATATTGTAGAAATGGGTATTGTTGATATTTTTATTTATATTCAAAATATTTATAATATTCAACAAAACTTTTTCCTAATTTTTTTGGCATCAAATAAGAGTAAAATCCTTGAAAAAGCTTACCAAGAATATTTAACCAAAAAGGGCAACAGGGTTGATAATATTTTCCCTCTTACTTTAAATCTTTCTCTAAAAATTGAGGAAAGTGAGGTTATAGATTTGCCTTATAAGGCCTTACTAAATAGCTTAATGACTAGTGGGATTTTTATTTATCTAATAAGGTAAAAAATTAATTTTTTTTGCTGCAGAACCAAAGGCAACAATACTAATCTTTGATTATGTTAATACACTAATTTATACAATCACCAATTATTTTATTGGTACTACCGTTTTGTTAATAGACACATTAATTTGTGATGTCCTAAGTTGTCTCATTTTAAGCAGTATAAAGATGTATTTTTCTCTACAGTCTTTATTCGAGAAGATAGTCAAAGTATCTTCTAAAAGGAAAAATTTATCTCTGGGTTACCTAACCTATTTGCTGACAAAGTTAAAACTAGGCTTAAAGCCAATCATTCTACAATATTTGATTATAATCACTGCATCTACGGTGAAGTAGCTGCTGAAGTAGTCCCTAAAGGAATTAAAAGCCAATCATTCTACAATGTTTGATTATAATCACTGCATCTACGGTGAAGTAGCTGCTGAAGTAGTCCCTAAAGGAATTAAACTCTGTAATGAAATTAAACTACATAAGTAGTTACAAAATGAGAAATCTTAAGATAAAAAGGCTTTGGGTAGTTTTTGCAAGCAAATGGGTTATCCATGCATAAGATATCCTAATAAACCTAAAAAGAAAGGTTATCAACATTATGTGAAATTAAAAGCTTGTTATGAGAAGAAATGAATAGAGCAAAGAAAATACTTGAAAAGCCAAAATCAAAGAAAGCAATTGCTTGCTAGAAATGTGGCAAAGTAGGGCACAATTCAAATAAGTGCAAAACAAAGCAAAAAATTCAATATCTAACTCTCAATGAAGGTCTTAAAAAATCCTTGATGCACATTTTCTTAGTAAAAATTGATTCTAATGGATCAAATTTAGAAATTGAAGTTCTTGAAGAAGATAATTCTTTTGAGTATGATTTAGACACTAGCTATAAAGGACAATGTGATCCCTATCATGCTATGTGTAAATATAATGGCTTATTAGTTTTAACAAAAGTAGATAATATCATTTTGGATGTTATTGACCAAATTCCAAATCCTAAAGACAAACGAGAACAACCAAAAAAATATTTACTTCTAGCAAAAGATCATATGCTAGTTTTAGGCAACAAGTTGCTGAAATAAAAAAAAAAGTTATAGTTTAAAAATTGTCATGTAAAAGAAAGCACTTCTAGCATGAAAACTAGAGAGCAACCAACAATTATGGAGCTTAAAGTTGACATTAAAGAATTAAAAATTGAGCTTAGAAAATTAAATGATGGGATTATTATCTTAGAGACTATTACTCAAGATAAAGAAGAAAGTACTCTAGATCTACCAGACACTTTGTTGAAAGAAGATGAGTTGGAAACTTTTCAATACATCTATCTTATTGATAGGGTTATGGGCAATAATAGGAATGTTATGCCCTGGATTAAAAAAAATAGTTTTTCTAAATTTCAAAAAATTATGAACAAAATATTTAATGCTTATTTAGCATTTCCTCTTGTTGAATACTCTTTTTAAAGAAAGCCAATAAAAGATCAATTACTCATTTAATTAATAGAATTCAATGGGTTTAGAGTACTAAAGGTGCAAACATGCTTGTTCCAATGAATACAATGTTTTGTGTAGATACAAAAGTTAATTTCATTATCTTTTTGAGTAAATGAGTCATTACAATGAATGAAAGAGCCTTGTTAGCTAAAAATGAAGAAACGGTCTCATTATTCAAGTACCAAAACACTTAATAGGTATAAAAAAAGCTAATCAAGATCAATTAAAGCTTTGTTTGAAGGAATTCAATGGATTTAAAGTACCAAAGATATACATAAGAGCTTGTTGCAAATAATATGATGTTTACAATTGACAAAAAATTTAATTAGAAGATCATTTTGTGTGAAGGAGCCCTTACAATGAAAGAGAAATTTTGTTATCAATAAATAAAGAGACGGTCTCATTGTTTGGCAATTAAGCCATTCAATGTCAATAAGGAATGCTAATCAAAATCAATGACTCATTTACTTAACAAAATTCAATGGGTTTGAAGTACCAAAGGTGTGCAAATGTGCTTGTTGCAATGAATACAATGTTTTGTGTTGGCAAAAAGGTTAATTTCACCATTATTATGTGTAAATGAGTCCTTGCAACAAAGCAAGGAGCCTTATTAGCTAGAAATGAAGAGAAGGTTTCATTATTTAGGAATTGAAACATTGAATAACTATAAGAAAAGCTAATCAAGTTCAATCTCACCTTTATTTGAAAGAATTCAATGGGTTTAGAGTATTAAAGTTGTATAGACATGCTTGATGTAATGAATATAATGAATATAGATGTGCTTATAATCAAAAAATGAAGAGACATTCACATTATTTAGGAATTAAACCATTCAATATCTATAAAGAAAGCTAATTAAGATCCATGAATCCTTTGCTTAATGAAATTCAATGGATTCAAAGTACTAAAGGTATACTAACATGCTTCATCCAATGAATAAAATGCTCTTACGTAGACACAAAATTTAATTTCTCCATCATTTTGTGTAAGTGGGTCTTTGAAACAAAAAATTGAGCCTTGTTAGATAGAAATGAACCAAATGTTTCATTTTTTAGGAATTAAGACACTCAATATGTATAACAAAAGCTAATCAAGACCTCTCACCAATTTTTGACAAAACTCAATAGATTTAAGTACCAAAAATGTACAAACAAGCTTGTTGGAATGAATATAATGGGTGTTGCTGACACAAAAGTTAATTATGAGATTCTTTTGTATGAATGAGTCATTGTAATGAAATAAGATTCATTGTTAGTTAGAAATGAGGAGACAGTGTCATTACTCAAGAACTGAGACACAAAATATGTATAACAAAAGCTAATAAAGACCTCTTACACCTTTTTTGATAAAATTCAATGGATTTAAAGTACCAAAGATGTACAAATAATATAAAAGGTGTTGTTCACACAAAAGGTAATTATGAGATCCTTTTGCTAGAATGAGTCCTTGTAACTAAAAGATATGCCTTATTATCAAAAAAATAAAGAAGTAATCTCATCACTAGAGAGTTAAACCATTCAACACCTATAAGGAAAGCTAATCAAGATTAATGACACATTTGCTTGATAGAATTAATGGATTTAAGTACAAATGACATACAAATGTGCTTGTTCCAATGAATAGAATGTTTTGTGTAGACACAAATGTTAATTTGCCATAATTTTGCTTAAATAAGTCAATACAATGAAGGGATGCATGTTAGCTAGAAATAAAGGGATGACCTCTTTATTTAGGATTTAAAACATTCAATAGGTATAAAAAAAAGCTAATTGAGATCAATCAAAGCTTTGTTTGATAGAATTCAATGGATTTAGAGTTCCAAAGATGTACAAACAAGCTTGTTGCAATAAATATAATGTTTACTATTGGTACAAATGTTAATTTTGAGATTTTTTTGTGTGAATGAGTTGTTGCAATGAAAAGAGAAGCTTTATCATCAAAAAA
>JBAPLJ010000816.1:0-54590 GCA_037832345.1 Rhizophora mangle
TAAAAGATTTCCTAAGGTTCTATTGACAACCTCAATTTGACCATTAGTTTGAGGATGATAAGTAGTGCTAAATTGTAATTTAGAACCCTATTTCCTCTAGAGGGTCCTCCAAAAATGACTCATAAACTGCAAATCACAATCTGAAGTGATTGACCTTGGAATGCCATGAAGCTTTGCAATCTCTTTAAAATAAAGATTAGCAACTTGTGAGACATTAGAAGTTTTAGCATAATGAACAAAATGAGCCATTTTAAAAAATTTGTCAACCACAATAAAGATAGAATCTTTTTTTCTCTATGTGTGAGGCAAACCAACCACAAAATCCATACTAACATCTTCCCAAGGGGAATTAAGAATTAGAAATGGTGTGTAAATAGACATGGCTTTTTCCTTTATGGCATACTACACAATGCTCCATTATTCTCATGACATCTTGGCTGAGTTTTGGCCAAAAGAAATTTTTTTGCACCAAAATTAAAGTTTTGTTTTTCCCAAAGTGACTAGCAAGTCCTCCTCCATGAGCTTCTTTAATAATGGCTTTTCTTAAGGAGCAATTAGGAATGCATAACCTATTATCATTGTAATTGAAACCATCTTGTAGAAAGAAATGATTAACTGATCCATTTGAACAAGAAGACCAAATAGATGAAAAATTAGAATCAGATGAATGGAGTTCATTTACAATCTCAAATCCTAATACCTTTGTCTCTATTGTGTTCAAAAGCAAATGTCTTCTACTCAATGCATTAGCTACTTTTTTGAGCTTCCCTACCTTGTGCTTGATGGAAAAAGTGTAGGCTAAAGAAATTCAACCCATTTGGCATGGCAACTATTAAGCTTGCACTATGTATTCAAGTATTTCAATGCCTCATAGTCAAAATATAAGACAAATTCATTAGGCAACAAGTAGTGACTCCAATGTTCCAAAGCAAAAACAATGGCATAGAACCCCTTATCATATGTTGAGTATCTCTATTTTACATCATTCAACTTCTCAAAAAAAATGCAATTGGCTTGCCTTTTTTTTAAAATAGCACCAATGCCCACATTCAAAGCATTGCTCTCAACTTCAAACACTCTTTCAAAATCTGAAAGTACAAGTACTAGAGTGGTAACCATCATCTTCTTTATTAGCTGAAAGCTCTTTTGGGCAATTTTTGTCCATTGGAATGAATTCCCCTTCAAGCACTTAATGATAGGAGCAACAAGAGTGCTAACTTCTTTGATAAATTTTGATAAAAAGATACAAGGCCATGAAAGCTTCTTACATCATGAATGGATTTAGGAGTGGGCCAATTAGCAATTGCCTCAACCTTGTTTAGGTCAGCTTCAATTCCTGCAAAAGATACAACATAACCAAGAAACATAATGCTATTCATGTAGAATTGGCATTTCTTTACATTAGCATACAACTTTTGCTCTTTTAACACCTAAAACACTTGTTTCAAATGTTCAAAGTGTTGAGAATTAGATTTATTATAAACAGGAATGTCATCATGGTACATAACAACAAATTTACCCATGAATGGTCAAAAGACATGAGTCATAAGTCACATGAAAGTGTTAGGTGTATTAGAAAGCCCAAAAGGCATGACCAACCACTCATATAGACCATTTTTAGTTTTAAAGGTCATCTTCCACTCATCTTTAGGTCTCATTTGAATTTGATGATAACCACTTTTAAGATCAATTTTAAAGAAAATAATAGAACCATGTAATTGATCAAGTAAATCATCAAGTCTAGGAATAGGAAATGAGTACTTGATAGTAATTCTATTGATGGCTCTACTATCTATGCACATACACCAGGATCCATCCTTTTTGGGCATTAAGAGGGCTAGAACAACACATGGACTCATGCTTTCTCTCATAAATCCCTTCATTATCAAATCTTCAACTTACTGTTGTAACTTTTTAAGTTCTTTGGGATTCATGTGATAAGTTGCTTTGTTTGGGAGGATAGATCCTAGAATTAGGTCAATTTGGTGTTGAATATCTCTCATCGGACATAGGTCAAGGGTTGTTTTGTTCTAGCACAACAGCTGCAAATTTTTCTAATAAAGGTTGAACTAATGGATTATGTTCTCTTATTTTAGCAATGGATTCTTCCACAAGCACAATAGCATACATCTCTTTATCTTCTAAAAATGTCTTTTCAATCAAACTGCTAGAAAGTAAAGTATTCCCCTCCTTATTTATATACTTAGGAACATGATTTGTTTCATTGGAACTAAAACAATTCTAACATTATCCTTCACAAATGAGTAAGTGTTTTTGTAGCCATCATTAACTACTTTCCTATCATATAACCATACTTTGTCTAATAGCTAGTGAGTAACATCCATAGGAGCAACATCACTTCAAACTTCATCTTTATAGTTTTTCCCAATAGAATATTCTACTAAGCATGTTTTGTTTACCCTTACCTTAGTTCCTTTGTGAATCCATTGCATTTTGTAAGGGCAAGGATGGTCTTTAGTTTTTAGGCTTAGCTTCTCCACCATCTTTGTTGCTACCACATTAGAAGTGCTTCCATTATCAATAATGAGGTCACACAATTTTCCATGAGAAGTGCACTTAGTATGAAAGATGCTTTCCTGTAGCCACTTATTTTCATCTTGCTTAGAAGAGGTGTTCAAACTTCTCTAAATCACAAACATTTCACCCTTATCAGCATAAATAACTTCTTCATCCTAAACAAGGTCTCCCAACTCTTCTTCATTCTCTTTATCATCTTTTTCCCCCAAGGTCACAACTTTATGATTTGGGCATTCAAAAGCAATATGCCTATAGCCTTCGCATTGAAAGCATCTTTTTGAGCTATTATTAGAAGAACTAGCTTATTTGTCACCTTTGGAAGCACTTTTTTCACCAGAGGACTTAACAGATGAGGGTGGCTTCTTGAACTTAAACCACTTCCTTAGTTGAAGCAAAAGTTTTAATGGCTAATTTTGGAGCAACCTTTTGAACCTCCTTCCTTTACTTTTCAATAGTCAACACAAGCTTTCTTACATCATTGAAAGACCAATGTGGTTGCAATCGAAAGACATCACCTATTTCCCTTTTCAGGCCTCTTAAATATCGAGCAATAGTTTGCTCTTCTAGTTCAACCGATTCATCCTTCATCAGGAGTTGCTTAAACTTCACAATAAATTCCTCCACATTCATTTTGGTTGTTACTTTAGAGAGTAAATTTTCATGTACATTTCTATTTGATAATCCTCAGGTAGAAATCTTCTTTTCAACTCCATCTCCATTTTCTACCATGTTCTAATTTTTCTTCTCCCCTCTCAATCTCTTTATTTCTTCAAGTTCTCCCACCATAGAGAAGCGCACTTCTTAAGTTTAGAGCCACCAACTTGACCTTCTTATCCTTAAGAGACTCCTTATATTCAAAAATATGTTCAATAGTATATAGCTAATTAGGTTGTATTTTTCCCTTAAACTTGAGAATTTCAATCATCTTGTCAAATCCTTTGAAGTTCCTTCTCAAAGGAGAGAAATTAGAAAAGGAGCTATTACTTGATTCTTGATAATCACCATAAAATGAGCTTTCATGTGTAGCATTAAAAGAATCATCATCATGATTATGTGTCCCTTCATACTAATTCAAGCACTGCTAGAGTTAATGAAATTTTCTCCTTAATTCATCCATCTCAATCATGATTCTCTCATTTTGGAGTTGCAATACACTATCCATGATGAGCCATGAATCCTAGGTCTTATGGATTATGATCTGATACCAAACTTGATATGAGAAAAGAATCCAACAATAACCTTCACTCTAAGGATACAAGAGAAACTCCACCATCTTAGAGATATAAGACTAATAGCACTCACCACTCTTAAGGGATCCACTCAAGAGATAAAAAAATGTTGGGGTTAAGTCACCCCTCAATGAAATCCACCAAAGAGATACATAACATAGATGAAAACTCTTCAAATTCCTTAGGGTAAGAGTTTAATTATTCATAAAAGGTCTACCTTTTCAAATACTAGAGAAAACTATAAATAAAGGCTTTGGAACATCCCTCCAAGCATAGGAAAATGCTTTAATATCTTGACTTTTGACTATCTTGGTGGCTAGTAAAGGAACTTGACTCTCGATGTTCAAAATTCATTTGAATCTAGATATCTAGAGCTTTTAAATGGCTACTCATCATTGTCATTGGGCTTGGGCTGAAGGTCCAATAGTTAGAACAAGTTTCACATGCAATTCATTATTTAGATAGCATAATGAGTATTTTTTGTGCTTGGCCCAAGTCTTGGTTTAATTCTTGGTTATCCTCAATAGATGCTCCTACATCACACATTGTTGGACTAAACTCTTTAATATCAGCTATGGTCTACCCTATTGCTACGCTGTGATCTCTCAACACATTAAGGAACTTGCTCTCTTTGGTTGGGGATAAATTAGAAGTGTTAATAACTAGAAGAGTCTCATTTTCCCTAAGAAATGCATATTTCAAATTAAGAGGAAGTGGTTTTAGCTCAAGATTCAAGGGTAAGACAATCAAAAGAGCTAACTTAGGATTAAAATATCCTAAAGACTTTGCATGAGCATTCTCAAGGAGTTTTAGCACTCCCTTAATCCAACATTGATGTAAATTCCCTTACTTCTTCGTTATCTTTTCTGTGATCTTTTGCATTTAAGGCCAACTCTAAGTTGTCTTCCTTTTGATCCTATAGAAAATTTGAGGACACAATAAAATCTAAGTAGTCTATAAGAAAACAATCACTAGAATCTAAGGGTAAAGATAAGCAATTAAAAACTAAAAACTCCATAGTTTCAACAAGAACTATCATAGTAAGCTTTCCATTCTATATGGCAATGATTGTTTTGGCTCTAGCCATGAATGGACGTCCAAGTAGAAGAGACATTAACAAATTTTGAATTCCTCTCCATATCTAAAACAACAAAATTTGTAGGAATAAATTAGTTTGTCAACTTGAACCAAAATGTCTTCTACAATGCCTTAAGGATATTTGATTGAATGATTGGCAAGTTGTAAAGACATTATAGTAGTCTTTAATCCTCCTAATCCCTAATTATAGGTGAATGGAATATGGCATCAAGTGGATGTTTGCCCCTAAGTCTAGCATAGCCTTTTCCATATTTGCATTCCCCACAATTGTATTCATGTTAAATCTTCCTGGATCCTTTAATTTAGGTGGTAATTTATGTTACAGCATAGCACTTACTATTTTTGAAACAATTACCTTCTCATTGAGTTCATACTTATGCTTTACTCGTTTTCAATTCTTTTAAGAATTTTGCATAATGTTACAAGTTCCTAATCACGTCAAGCAAAGGTAAGTTCACATTAAACTGAGATAAGATATCATAGATGCTAGAAAATGACTTATCAAATTCGCTTTTCTTCAAATAACCCAAAAAAGGAATTCTTGGCACATATGGTTTTGATGTGTCAAAAGGGATTTATTCCTTTGTTGTTTCCTTAGTTTATTCATATTATATCAAACTTAGAATTTGTTCTTACCATTTTTCCTCCTTAGTTCTTTAGCTAAAAAAATAGTCATATCTATATCAGCAAACTTAGAATTAACTAACTTTATGCTTCCTATTGCTGGAATTTTCAGTCATTACCATTTTTTACTTTATTGACTAAAGTTTTTCTAGAAAATGCTAGGCTTTCTAGGGCAAAAGAAAGATCCAACTTGATTTTGATTCTGGTTGCTGCTTCAAGAGAAATTTGGATGATTCCTCCACCCAGGAGTATAGGAATTAGAGTAAGTAAGGGTCATTCTTAACCTTTGGGTTCAAAGCATTCATCATATTTGCATGCTGTACCATTTCTAGAAAATGCTAATGAGAGGGGCAAATGTTAGTAGAATGACTATTAACTTCATATATTGCACGTACCTCACTAGAAGCATTTGGCCTTGCACCCATCATCATCAAGCACATGCTTTTCATTTGCTGTGTCAATTCTTACATATGCATGGCGAAGTCAATGTGAGAATTTAGCTCATAAATGCCTTTCAACTTCCTTCTAATACTCTTCTACTACAAATTGGTTCCAAGCATCTCGTAAGGATCATAAGTCTCTTGCACCTTCTGTAGCATTATCTACCATGGCTTGACAAGTCTGGGTTAGTCCATCATAAAAGAATTGATTTTGAAGTTCTAAGGTATACCTATGATGTGGACATTGGGTTAATAACAACTTGAAATGCTCCCATGCCTTATGGAATGCCTCATCATCTGCCTGGGTGAATGTAGCAATCTTACACCTTAATTATGTAGTCTTGGCATGTATATGAAATTTACCAATGAACTTGTTGTACACTTGCTCCCATGTCATCAATGAAGTTGGGGTCACTCTTGTAAACCATATTTTTGCACAATCCTTCATGTTGTAAGGAAAACACCTCAACTGTAATTGATCTTTAGTTAGACCTTGTAAAGGAAATGTTTGAACCGTTGTAAAAAAAATCATGAATGAGTGTTAAAAGATGCTCAAAAGTAACACCATGAAAAGAAGGAAGCATATTATAATTAATGTTCTTAAAAGCTCATAATTTCAAGCTGCTTCACTGAGAACTATGCAAAGATAGAGAAGCTTCAATGGTCAGCTGTGCATAGTCCTTCATTGGATGATCTTGAGGTGCCACTGCCATATTTTCCTCCAACTCATCTTCTTCCTTAGATTCAGAATGTGATAATGAATGGGAAGCTTGTCTTCCTTTTTTTTTTTTTTTTCAATGTTACATTTGTACAAAAAATTATTCTATTCTCAATGATCATTGACCAAGCATTCACTCTTAAAGACAAAAAAAAAAAAAAAAAAGTTAATAAAATAAAATGAAAAATATGTAGCAAAATAAAATTGAAAAATTCAATCAAATCTCCAGCAACGGCACCAAAAACTTGATGGACAAAAAGCTATACCTCATAAGAGAACAAATTAATAGTAGTATAACACAAACATGGAAGGGTAGATTCCACAATAATTTGTCTAATTTATTCAAATCATCTAACTTTGCAGTAGATAAGTTACATCATACATATGGCAATAGTCAAATTGGTACAGAAAAAAAGAGAGTTTGATAAAGAACTTAACAGTCTAAACTATTCAAAATAAACTAGAAACTTGTAAAATAAAATGAAGCTATAGCAAACAATTGTAATTAAACACTAAGAGATAAAGACTAGGAATATGATATCACCATGCACATCAATTCTATGTCTTCAACAATTATCAATTTAATTTTAGGGTTCATTCCCACTTGGTATGATCATTCTATTGGCATCCGACTATAATTAAATATTCCTAATCATTAAACTACCTTGGTGTCTGTCATTTGATGACTATAAACTCATTATCCCACAAGAATGATAAGAACCAAAATTCTATCTTAGCATGATGTCTACATCAATAAGAATTAATTCATTCAAGTGAGCACACACATCATGTGAATATGGCATCTTCCTTAGTTGTGTCTCATATAACCTACTCAGCTCATATTCAATATAGATAATAGATGATATAAACTTAGTATGGAATTAAGCATAATGAATGAAATTAAAATATTTAACTGATTTTGAACTCAAGCACAAGACAAGGAAATCTATGTAGGTTCTTTATCAAATTCATAAACATCATGAAATTCCTAGTTATGAATTTAGTTCATAAACATCATGGCAAAACAAAACAAGTACCATACATGGCAGAAAAATTGATTTCAAAAGAACCTTTCCCTTTTACCAATCCAACTTCACACATTTCAGCATATCCAATTTACCCCTCTTTTTTTTTTTTCATTCTTTTTTGAACAACAGCTTGCTCCCTTTTTATAGTAGAATATCACCTCTTATCTGTAATCTTTTCTCATAATCTTAGCTGTCATCTAGTCCACCAAACACACGGCCCCAATTTTTAGCAGCAATTAAAACTTGTGCAATGTATCTGTTGCAGGTTGTTCTTCCTAATCTATTCCTTTAATTTTAGCACTTTATTTCATTGATATGTCTCCTTTAATCCATAAAATAGTTGTACAATCATGGCTGCTGATCTTTCTCCATAAATCTTGCCCAATGATCTCATTAAAAACACATTTTAAATCTCATAATTCCATCAAATTCAACTTACAATGAAAATTCTGCCTTGAAAATGATTAAATTGGACAATGCTATAAACTCAAAAGTTGTAGATCGATGTCTAAGCTTTTGTGGGTTCAAGAGTCACATCAATTCAACATCAGCTACTATATTTTTTTAAGGTGTTCAAATGGTTGATTACAAAAAATTGATTAGGATGACTTGTAATTTAATTTCCTCTACTCCTTTTCCTTTTTGTCCTCCAATTCATGTCATAATCATCAAAAGTTACTTCTAAAATCACTTACCTACTGTTAAAGCAAAAGTTACTTCCAATTCATGTCCTCCAACAGGAAATGACAACACCTTGCCTACTGTTAAAGCTTTCACTCAATCAAATGTAGGTTCTTTTGAAAGTGCATCTCCTACAAGATATATAGGAAAAACTCAATTAGCTTTGTGTAGAGTTTTAATAGGGATGTAGGATACTTGATTAACATGATAATTATCAACCTTGTTTTTCTTGTAATTTTGAATAATTCACCACATTTTTATTGCCTAGCTTGCTTGTTCAAAATGCGAATCATAGTGTTTATTCTTATGGGAATGGGAATGAAAAGAAAGAAATACTTTTTCTTCAAATATGGACTAATGGATGTTTAACTCCTAAAGAAACACTTCACCAAGCCTCCTGAAATTTGATTGGCATTAATGCAATTAATTAGAAATACTTGATATTTTTTTTTCTTGCTCTTCCACTATTCTTCGACTTTTTGCTAGTCTTATGAAATTTATTATAGTTTATGTTTGTATTCTTGTTGTTCAATGTTTTCAGTAAGAGATGATTAGATTTCACTTACTATTGAAGCTTTAACTCCATTAAATGTTGGTTCTTCTGAAAGTGCATCTCCTACAAGAACTATGAGAAGAATATGAAATTGAAAATTGATTTAGCATGAGGCAGTTGTAAGAAAGATTATGAAAGAGCAAGTAGTGGAAGGAAAAAATTGTTATCTTTGTACTACACAAAGATCTTTTCAAGGTAAGGTATTAATCAAGTTAAGCACTATTCATAGTTCTTGGCTAGGGCCTTTTGATAGTCTTATGAAGTTTATTATTATTTATGTTTTCATTCTTGTTGCCAAATGTCTTCAATTGGAGATGGTAACACCTTACCCTCTACTGAAGCTTTAACTCCAGCAAATGTTGGTCCTTCTAAAACTATCTCTTGTAAGAACTACAAGAAGCAATATTAGATAGAAAACTAATTTAGCAGAGGGACACTATAAGGAGGTTGATAAAAGAGTAAGTAGTGGAAGGAAAAAATTGATGTGTTTGTACTACAGAAGGATCTTTTTTAGGGAGGTATTAATCTAGTTAAGAAAGGTATTAATCAAGTTATGTGACATTTAACAAGAATGAAAGGGGAAGTAGATTATTGTTGAAAGGTGTAGCCTAATTTTTGACATCAAATGAAGCAAATTCATGAGGATTATTCTTTAAAGAAAAGAAAAGCACAAGAAATATTGGATGAGTTAAATCCTTTTAACCTAAGATATAGGGCCTATGAAGAGTAACAATATTAAAATCTTGATGTTGATATTCAAAAAGTTCAATGACCTTCAATTCCATCTTCTCATTCTAATTGTAAAGGAAAAGGAAAACTAATACAAGCTAAGGAAAAAATGATTTAACAAGTTAGGAGAAATTCAGTCTTTTTTTATGTCAAGGATAGGGCTTAGTGCTTAACTAACTTTGAAGTGTATATTGTAAAACAAATATGCAATAGAAAGGTGTGATATTGTTGTATCTAGATGGATGATAGATGCTTCCGTACCCTTTAATGTTGTAAATTCAATTGACTATCAACCAATTATTAATGCCATAGCTAATATGGGATGGGATATGAGGCACCATCTTTTTATGATTATTGTGGTTGTTTGTTGACCAAGAATGTTGAAGAGATAAAAAAAAATTCTATGAAAAGCTATTGTGTCATATGGAGTAAAACCAATTATATGTTAATGATTAAGGGGGGGTGGGTAGATCAAAACTATAGAACTTTAATAAATTTCTTGGTTTATTATCCTAAAGGAACTATTTTTTTAATGTTAGTTGATGCTTTAAAATCAATAAAGATAGTTCAAACATTGTACGTTGTTTGTTTGTGTTGAAAATGTTGTCCATAAGGTGACTAACAATGTGTCCCATTATGTAGTTGCTAGCAAATAATTATAGTGCAAATTCAAGACATTATTTTTGTCTCCTTATGCAACCCATTGTATTAATTTGATTCTTCATGATATAAGCAACATGACTGAGGTTAGTGGCCTTGTTTACCATGATTTTATAATCATTGTTATCCTTTGCACATGATGAGAAAGTTGACTAATGAAAGAGAAAATACTTCATCCTACACCAACTCAATTTGTTGCCTAACAAAGTGTCTTAGCTCAAAAAGATGCATTAAGGGCTATGATGACATCTAAAGATCAGACCACATGTACATATGCCAGAGAAGTCGAAGGAAAGAGGTTTGTTGACTCTAGATTTTGGAGAGAATGTGCATTCATTATGCACATTACTGAGTCTTTGATTCATGTTTTACAAGTTGTTGATAGTGATAAGAGGATTGTGAGGAGATTTTGAAAGAAGAAGACAAGACTTGAAGCTTTTTTGAACATAATTGATACTCAATGAGACCACAACCACATAAGAATCTTCATGCTACTAGTTTTGGCTAAATTCTAGATGTCAATATGATACTGCATTGATTAAGAAACATCCTCTAGTTGTTTTAATTTTGGATTTACTAGAGAGGTATTCTTATGGAAATGAATCATTGACGCATTAGCTAATAAGTGAAATGAAGACTTTGAACATAATTTTGTTAAAATTGATCATAACATAATGCCTTTTTGTAATTTTATTAATTCATTACCTTCTTTTACAATTTTTTTTTCTATTAAATAAGTTATTTATATTGATAATTACAACTACAAATGAATGGCAGTCTACTTATAGAAATAGTGCACTTAATTTGAAAAAATTAGCCATTTGAGTTCTAAGTCAAACGTATAATGTTTTGAAATATGAGTGCAATTTGAGACATTTTGTTAGGAGATGACAACATGTAGCATCCAAAACAATTTCATAATAGTACTAATTAAAATATTATTTTATTCTTTACTTGGGTATTATAATTTTTTAGCTTTCTTTGTAATTTCTTCATTATTATTAATGTTTATTATATTTTGATGCAAAGTTGATTTTAATAAATAAGACATAGAGACTAACATTGATAATATGGACGTTGCTAGTCAAGCTATAGGAAATGGATTTAGGAGTGATGTTGCCAATGCTTTTAATTAGGATAGTAAAATTCAAGAACTTTTTCCAAAAGTTTAAAATTTAAAATTCATAATATTAGATAAATTGATTTCTTACAATGTATTAGACTATTTGTAAATCTATTTGAACTTGAAATTTGAACTATATAATGTAAGATAATTTGGATTATATTTTGTTGGTAATTTAGTTTTCTTATTCCTTTTAGTGGTATAACAAAAATTAGAGAATCTATAACACTTTAGAAGTATATGATGGTCTTTTTTTTGTTTCCTTTCAGCGTTCAAAAATCTTTTTCTTATAATGTTATGTTTAATAAGAAAAAAGGACTACTACTACAAACATTGATTCGGTTGGACCAACTATTGAAAACTTCTTTGCTTCAACATCAAACTAGTGGCTTCTAAGGCAAACACAACTATTGTAGCCTCCAAATTATCATCCTTAATTTTTCTTGCATTCAATAAACAATTCTCAAGACGTGTTTTAGATATTTATTCCTAAAAAAAATTCTTAAGTCAGCTCATCCACAAAATCAACTTGAAAAACATGATTAGTGTAAGAAGGATATCTAGTAACCTTAGACATAATGAACTCAACCTTTTCATTACCAACCTTTAATGTCAACCTACCATTTTTAATATCTATAACAACTCCAACCATGGCCAAGAAAGGATAGTCCAATATAAATGCAATCTCTTCATCTTCTTCCATTTCCAACATAATGAAATCAACAAAAATGAAAAATTTCTTTACCTTGACTAACACATTTTCCAAAATACCCACGTGATACTTCATTGATCAGTTAGCTAGCTACAAGGAAATGGTAGTAGGTTTTAGCTCCTTTAATCCAAGTGTCTTACACACAGGTAAAGGCATTAATGAAACACTAGCACTTAAATCATACAAAACTCAAGAACAATCAATCAACACCATCAATTATGTAAGGAATTGAGAAACTCCTTGAATCCTTAAGCTTTGATGGAAGCTTATTCTAGATAATTGCACTACACTTTTTGGTCAAAGTAATGGTCTTATGATCCTCCAATTTCCTCTTGTTTAACATCATCTCCTTAAGAAATTTTGCATAAGCAAGAATTTAGGCTAAGGCATCTGCAAAAAAAGAATGTTGATGTGCAGTTACCTAAACACACTTTAAGAAATTTCTCAAACTATTCATCAATCTTATTTTGCTTAAGCCTTTGAGGAAAAGGAATGAGAGGGACATAAGGTTTGAGTACTAGTTGTGGTATGGATGGTGTCTCAAAATGCTTGACTTCTTTTTGACTTACTACTTCATGGCTTACATCAACACCATCCTCCACTCTAGCCTTATTATCACTTATCTAACCAAGTTGCTTACTACTTCTCAAGGTGATTGCCTTGCATGGCTCCTTTGGATTAACCTTTGTTTTACTAGGTGGGCTTCCTTCACCATAAGGTTGGATCGTACATGCTATTTGATCCATTTGAACTTCTAAATTATAGTTAGAAGTAACCAACTGATCAAATTTAGATTCTACCTACTCAAAACTCTTTGAAGTGGCATTGGCTAGTTTTTCAATAGCTATCTCCCATGTTGGTTTGCTCTCTGGTTGTTGCATCATTCCTTGGGTCTTGGTTGAAAACTAAAAGGATTGGAAGGTCTTAAGCTACTAACTTGATTTTTTTAATCTTGCTAAGATAAATTAGGATGATTTCTCCAACCTAGGTTATAAGTCTAGGAATTTGGATTAATTTGCTATTGCTTATTAAAATTTGACATAAATTTTTCTTGTTCAACTTGCACAAAATTAAAACTAAGGTGTGCTCCTCTACACCAATCACAATTCATGGCATTAAGGTTATAAATAGCATTAACATTACTTAACTTACCAAGCATTTTTACTCGGTTATTAACCTTGGCATTAATCATATTTATTCCATCAACTTCATATATACTTGGAGCTCCTTGGGGCATGCCATTTTTATTTGATCACTAATGAGTATTGGAAATCATATCTTTCAATAACTTATATGCCTCTTCTACTGACTTGCCCATCAAGGCACTTCTTATGGCTACATCTATAGTAATTTTGACTAAATGTGTCAAACCATTATTAAAATGTTTGCACTAGCAACTAGTCTAGTAAACCATGATGGGGACATCATCTTTGCAATTCCTTAAGCCTTTCCTAAGCTTTATACAAAGTCTCACTCTTAAATTGAGCGAAACTTGTAATATCATTCCTAAGTTTTGTAGTCCTACTTGGGGAAAAATACTTACTTAAAATGCTTGTGATAAGGCATTCAAAGTTGTAAAAGAATCAAGAGCCTTGGACATCACCTAGATCTTTACCTACCTCATCCATAAAAGAACATGGAAAAAGTCTCAAACAAATGACATTATTACTAACTTCATTAATCTTGATAGTATCACAAATTTCCAAGAAGTTAGCAAGATGTACATTTGGGTCTCATGGCTCTCCACCAAACTGATTATTAAACCATTTGAATAAGGCCTAGTTTGATCACAAAAGTATTGGCATTCACTATTGGCCTTGTAATAATATATTCGACACCATTGACCCTTGGCATGGCATAATCACACAATGCTCTTAGATTCTAATGTTGATTAATCAATTTTTCTTCATTGTTGCTTGATCTTGCTCCAATCATCACACTTTGTTTAGTGTATGCAAAGTTCATTCTATCTTAGGATCAAATAAGGTAATTTGCCCATATGTAGTGACATACATTAAACAACCCTATAATGTTGGAAACAAATATTTCAGTAATATTAAATAAAGAATCACTAAAAGTAGTAAATATGAATCAAAATTTAGCAAAAATGGCTTTTTGAAAAGAAACCCCAAAAAAGAACACAAAAATGACTGAAAATCTTAGTAAATGATGTTTTTTTTTTTCATCATAGCCATTAGCCCTAATTAGAATGTCATTTCCTTTAGATGGATATAAGCATGACCCCTAATTCAACAATTAATTTATATTTCTACTTGTGCCTATCTCAATTTTAGTTGAAAACACCTCTCACAAGAACACTTTGTAGACTTAAAACTAAAAGGTCAAAATATCAACTAAACCTAGTCCAACCCTTATTAGGAATAAAAACATATGAAACCAGAAAATTGAGAACACCCTAAAACAAAAACAAATGAATCTAAAAAGAAAGAGTTACAAAAATTGAATAAAAAACTAATTAAGAAGAAATTCAAAATCATGCACTAAAATTAGCAAAAAAAAAAAAACTCAATAAATGAAAATTAAAATAGAATAAAGAATATAAATAATAATACAAAAACCAAAATAAAATCAAAATTAATAAAAAAAATTTATTATTTTGATATTAAAAATTCTTCTCCTTAACAATGGTGCAAAAAAACTTTATTGCCTAAACATCCACCATAAGTGTATGGAACATTCAAGTAGTAAAGTGGATGTGAGTCCAAGTATTGATCCCATGAAGAAGAAACTCAAGTACCAAATGATGCAAATTTCTTATGTTATCTAAATAAATTGAATGAAGAAAATGTTATCTAACTACAAAATTAAAGCCAATTTTAATTGTAAATTGAAATTCATTAAACAAGGGTTCTATCACTCAAATTTTATTAACTAAATATCATTAACAAATTTAACATCTAGTTGTTAGAATTAAAACTTGTTAACAACAATGATTGAATTCCTTAAGGTATATGATGATTACTTTTAAAACTCAACAACTATACTCATATTAATCTTATATCTACTTTTGTGATTATAAAAGCTAACATAGGTTCATTAAGTTTTTTTTACCAATGATAACAAAGGTATGTTTTTTTATTTATAACTACACAACATAGAGATTTAATTTTTTATGAACTAGTATTACACTCCCACTTTCACTCCTTCACTTAATACCTTAAACATGCAAATTATAACCTGTTATTAACATGAATAAAAATTTAAAATATCAAATTTAATTAACAAAGAACAAGCTAAAGAATTGGAATATTAGTTTGTTAATATAATTTAGTTACTACATTCTTGTTGTAGAATGAAAAATCTATTCACTTATATTCATTATAACACATGAATGAAAAATTAAATGTTCACAAAACATCTTAAAATAAATCAATAACTAATGATAAAGAAGGGAAGAAAGTAAGAATACCAACAATGTTTGAGTCTAGCACTTTCATCTCTTGTTTTTGTTGCTTTTTGATCTTTTATCTCCCTAAACTTATTTGAAGCCCAAATTTTCACTTAAATATATAAATTAACAAAATAATAAAAACAAGACAAATGCAATAAAAACCCCAGAATATTAAGATTAATTAGCCAATGAATTAGGAAAAACACACTAAAATTGTGATATAAAATGTGTGAGATAATTTCACACATCAAGCATTTGATTTAAGTAACTAAAATAAATTATATTGCTATTCAAATTATAGTCTTTTTATGTAATTTATACAATTTAAGTAACTAGTTATTTAAAAATTCAAGAAAACAAATTAAAAATGTCATATTTAAATAAAAAAAAATCTCATTTTAAATAAATACTTAAAATTAAAAAGTTACTCTATTTCAAGAAGAATTAAATTAAAAAATACTCTATTTCAAGGAGAATTAAATTAGAAAATTCCCAATTTTTTTTTCTTCTTTAATTTTCACAAGATCATATACCACTAAGTACAACCCATTCAATGTTATTAGTCCTTTTACATTTTTACTTTATCAAAAAGTAAGGACTCAACCAAATTTAATCATTAGTTTATTAGTTTAGTTTTTTTAAGTTTATTACATAAACATGTATCATAAACATGTATTTATCATGTAAATCATTAACTTTTTACCATACCTATTACCTAGAAGTGACTAAAAAAAAAAAATTTAAAAAAATAGGGTGAGTGTAGACATAGCCAACTTGTGAATATCTCATTGAAATGACTTAATTTTGAACCATAATATAATTCCACCTTAAAAGGAATGAGTGGCTAGAGATTTTTTTTCTTGTCCTAGCCACCTTTTATTAGCTTTGAAAATTAGTACACTTTTTTTTTTTTCCTTAACTATTTTTTTTTTTTTTAAGTTTGTTTGACATCAAAACTTCATGGTTTTAAAATTTTCATTATTTTATAGAATGAAAATTTGTGAAAACCTTTTATAAATTATGTTTCGTAATCTTACATATTTTTCACAATCTTTAGCTTGTTCAAAAAAAAGGTTACAAGATTCTTGAATAAAGAGGACCTAAAATGCTTAAGAATTTTAATGGTAGCATTATTAACACAATAATTTCAACTATAGTATATATCACCAAATTGAATTGTGTAACTAATAAAAATTACAAGCAATGAAGTAGCAATTGTGTTGTGTCCCCAATGAGACATTTTAATGTATAAGAATATAGAAATTCACCTTTGGGTTTTAAAATTTCAAAAGTGTATAGGTCTAAGTAATAGGCTTCTATGGGGGAAAAAAAAATATTGATCATTACAACTATATTTTTGTGATTATTTAGGAGAACAATCACATGCTTTATCTCTATCACATGGGTTTTCATCATAAAACTTATAAAACTTATAATTAACTACACCTATGCAAAAAAAATGATAGAGTTCTAATTATTAATGTGAACATAATAATTAAAAGAAACTCCCAAAATATATCACATATTTTGTGGTCTAATAATTTAAAAAATTTATTTATATTATCAAGCCATAGATTTAAATTCTCATCATAACGACTAAATTGTCCTAAAATTTCACACGTAGACATCATTTATGTGTAATAATAATATAACATAGTACTCACAACTCCCTCTTCACCACAAAGTACTAGTCACAATTAACTATTAGCATTTGGCATTCAATACCAAGCACATTTCGAGTGGTCCCATTTTTTTTTTTTTTTTTGGTAAAGGCAATAGGAGATCCTTATGCTAAAAAGATAAAAAAAAACAAACAAAGAGGTTTTAGCATAGAATTTACTAACATATATCACAACTTGTGCAAGTATATAAAAAGGGAGAGAGTCTTTAGCTTATCTTTTCATTGATATTAATCACTATATATAAAAATAAAAGGGTAAGTTGCAATCAAAGAAAAACTCATAAAAGATCAATTTTTAACTAATGATTTAATGACTATGACAAATAAATATATAAGCTATCCAACAAGCAATGGTACTAAGCTAAATTTCATGTTCATTCAAAAGGATTGATAGTTGCAACCAAAGATCTAGAAGAATAATTACAAATATCTCAATAATCAATAATAAATATATTCTTAATGAAAACACAATAGATTGACATTTAAATTGCTTTAGGTTATATTTTGTCATTAGAAGCTTATTCTTATTTGATGAATGCCTTATTGTCGCAACTTATGTCCCACTAATATATTATTCGATGAAGTAAAATATCACTTTTAAAATTTGAAATAGCTTAAATTCATTATTTGTTGCCAAAATATGTTTATGTCACTGAGATTCATAATAATAATTTATAAGTAGATGACATATGTAGGGGAATGTAATACCTGTAAGGGAGGTAGTGCACTAAGATTGCAAGGTAAAAACAATTTGCTTCTAAAAACCATAAAGTCTTAGAGATATTGATTGCCTACAAGATCAACAAAGGGTTTATACAGACTCTAAATTTGTAGAATTAGGAGACTTTTAATTTTAGGACACTCACATTTTCATTAATATTGGTATCCATCCTCAAGACTATAAGAAATATTAGGTACCTTAGTCTCAATCATGCAACTGTAGATAGTGTGAAAAATATTCAATTTCATAGGTCATATTATCAACTTAATGCCATATAATTAAACTTAAATATACTAATTAAATGAGAGGTAATGTAGTATTCTAACTTTATAATAGTTAAAGTAAATTATTTGATTAAACCAAAAAAAATATTGAAATATCAATTAATAAAATTTTAGTTTTAGGTTCATTTACAACTATAATATTCAAAACTTTCCATTATGCATAATATTAACTCAATTCTATTGAAATTATTCATCTTATATAATAACAAGCATTGTTATTCGAGTTCTCCCTTAGATTTTCATTAAATAGAATAAGCTCTCCATTTAAACCCTAACTACTATACCCTAAGAATAAGCTTACTAGAGTTATATACTATAAATTTTAAGAAGTAGGAAAATAGGTTAATCCAAGTAGCAATCACATAATTTTGGATTAACTTGTGTTGAGTTATTCATAACAATAAGAAGTAAACTTGTCCATAATTCTCCATTGTTAATTGCTACTTAGTCATTAGAATGAGGATAAATATAGGTACTACCAAATAAATGGGCTATGACAATCATTCAAAACTACTACTACATAAAGTTTAATATAGTAGTCTAGTGATTTTGTATTCACTAAATTTGAGAGCACTGCAATAGATCTATCATAGTAGTTTTCTTTGCTTTGCTTATAGCAACACATGTGAAACCATTGTCTAATGGCAATTTAGGTAGCAATTTTAAATGATTATCACAATGGTTTTTTTATAATCTTTGTGTAGTCAATTTATAATAAAATATGTAGCATTTTTTTTTGTAGAATACATAGTGGTTTTTTTTTAATAGAATACACAACAAATTTTTTAAGAGAATATGTAGTGTTTTTTTTTTAAGAATATGTATCAATTTTTTTTTTTTTTTTTGGTTGTAGAATACACATAGTTTTTTTTTTTTTAATAAAATATGCAATGGTTTTTTTAGTAGAATATGCAACAATTTTTGGGTGAACTACATAGTATATATATATATATATATATATATATATATATATATATATATATTTTGTAGAAGACAAAATAATTTTTTAAATAGAATATGTAGTACCTTTTTAAGAGAGAATATATAACTATTTTTTTAAGATAATATGCAACAATTTTATTATAGAATGCCTAAGGGCTTTTTTTATTAGAATACACAATGGTTTTTGTGTAAGATAGATAACAATTTTTTCAAAAAAAAAATATGCAATGGTTTTTAATTGCGATGGGTAGCATTTTTTTTTAATGGAATATGCATTGATTTTTTTAATATCATAAGTAGTCATTTCTAACATAACGAGCAACCATTCCACTTAAAATATGCATCACATAAACATATAAACATTGTTGTAAATGTAATTAAACTAAGCAATACAAGGAATAACTAATATATTTAGCAAATCTCATATAATATCAATGCACAACCAGAAGTTTTAGATGGTTGTGTTTCCAAATTGCAAAATCCTCAATGTTAGGGGGGGGAGCATCATCCTAAAAATGATAAACATAGCTTTTTTTAATCTAAACATAGAAGTATTTAAAATAAAGTAACAAATTAAAAATAAGTAGAAAAGGGAATATATATTACACACTAGCAAAGATTAAGATTGAGAAATATTAAGATTAAGAAGGAAAAAGGAGGAATAACTAAATAAGTAGGTTGTATGTGCCTCCTGAGGATAAATAAATGGGTCCTTTAACAAAAGCATCATCTAGTGAAGGAGCTAGTGCTATGTTTAAATAAGGCATGTTAAAATTAATGTTTAGCCTTTGATTTTATTATTATAATTTTTGGAACGTTGCATAAAAATGGTGGGCTATTGTTATAGTTTGTTGTTCCATCCTCTTTTGTAACTCTTGTGTCTATGCTTTAAATTTCTTTTGCATCTCAGCTTCCACATTATCTTTAACAAATTGCATAAAATCTTTTGAAACTTTGACAATATCTCCAACAATTAATTTGTCTTTCAAACAAGTGTAGTTCACCCTTTTACCATATAACCTCACCCTCCCAGAATGTTTGTCCCCTATAACTATACTAAGAAGGCATCTGATGACTTTGGCTACTTGTTCCTTCCCCTTGAGTTTAAGGCTCCTTAATCCAATTCTAGATCCAAAGCATGTCAAATTAGAAGTGAAAAAAAAATATAACAGAACCTTAGGTCATGTACAAAAAAAAAAAAAGGGTAAAAAAAAAAAAAAAGAATTACTTACAATTTGCTTAGATGTTTGATCTAATAGCTTATATTCTTGGTTGGCTCTTATTTTGCAAGTAGCTTTAAATATTTCAAGTCAGGATGGGGGGAGTTTTTACTAGGATCTTCAACCTTTTAATGCAAATGCAAACAATAAAATGCAATAAAATAAATTTAAATTAAATACCGGTACCACATTGTAAAAACATACCAAAGCATGGTTAAATATGGACCACAAGATTAATGCAACACATAAAACCTAAATATATTAGGGGTGTTTTTGTGATTTATGTACCAATTGTTCTTAAATCCTAGCAAAACTCTTTTTGCCTATAATATGCATTCTTGTTTGCCTACAATCATTGTTAAGGAATAACAAGAAGGAAAAATATATTAATATAAACCCAAAGATAATACTTGAAAAATAAGGAAGAAAAGGATAATATTAAACCATTGATTCTTTAGAATTTCAATATTGTGATAGTTGTCTAAATTGATCCCAAGGTATATGAGGTGGACAATTTCTCAATCTCTCTCCATTAGTCTTTTACTTCTTATATTATTGTTTCTTCAACATGCACTTGTAAATCCTCCAACTTGCTCCAATTGTGGTAATCACCCACTTTCTGCCTTTATCAAGAATCATATACTAATCTTATTATCATTTAAAATGTCAAAAAAGTTGATTATAACAAATTCATTTCCATAGAGATAAGGAAGCAAATTTCCAATTTACATACTTACATGAACTTCTACAAAACATTCTCTTTCTCAAGATCTAGTGCATGCCAAGTCTTTATATATAATGGCACCAATCTAACATTCCTAGCTAATGTCCTATGAAAATTGCTATACTCATATAAAGTTTGATCATCTGGGCCTATAGGTTGATTTTTAACATTTAGGAAAATGGGCTTTTTCTTGTCTTCATGTCTCGTATTTGCTGCTCTCATTGTTGTTGGTCCTCTTCTTTTTTTATGCACTAAAATAATGTTATTAAAGACATTTAAATATTCAATCTAATAATTAAGATTTTCAGTGAATCACATAACTAAGAGATACATTTTTAATTACCTTGGATAGCTCCTTCTTGTTGTGGTTATTGTCTTAATCTGCCTCCATGGAAAGTTATGTTCTCATTTGATCAAAAAAGTCGTCCCTCTCAATTGTTAATTATCAAAATTTGTGTGTATTTGAGGTTGCTGCCCATTTACACTAATTATTTGCATTGCTGACTATCCATCTCTTTCTTTTGATGTCTCAATTAACTATGGCTAACTACTTGGAATAGGGGTTTGCATCTCTTCTTATGCATGATCCTCTTTTGTTAATGTTTGCTATCTCAAAATACTTAAAAAGGAGGTTGCCACCTCTTTAGTAGTAATGAAGCCTTCTTTCTTTGAGTGAATTTATTCATCATGGCTAATGGTTATCAAAGTATAAGGAGGAAATAAAAATTAGATAAACAATAGAATAATAATGACCGTTATATTTCTAACATATTATTCATATAATGTGCACATTATATTTCACAAAATCAATGAATAAATCATAGTTTAGTAATATAACTGCAACAAAAGAAAAACCTTAAAGCAATAACTCTCAATTAACATATTAAAGATCAAAACAGAAAAAAAAAAAAAAAATTATTTCCTATTTTGTCTAATTATTTGCACCCATTCACTCCTAAAGTCTTGCATCGTCATCTATATTGTTGTTCAATTGCTTTAAACCTCTTTCAAAAGGTAGATCATTTATGTGTAGGTCAACTATGGTATTGGGCATGTCTTCTCTTATTAAAGTAGATTACTTAACACTACCAATGCCTCCCATATTTGAATATACTACATTTGGCTCCACCCAAAATATATCTTGTACACTTACATTTTTTTCTTCTTCATCTAACCCAAATAATTCTCTAGGAATCTTATGCATTACATAATAAATGCCTTTCTCAATTGGATCCTTCACAAAGAAAATTTGGTGAACTTGAGATGCTAATACAAAATAATATCCTTGATAGCACAATTTGTTGGAGTTAACCCATGTAAGTCCATAGTCATCATTCATCAACTCAAACCAATCATATTTTAAATAAAACAACATCAATTGATTCTAGTTTTCCAATTCAATAATTTCTATAATTACCCCATAATAACTCCCTTCTTCCTTCACTGGATTTTGGTCTTTTGAACTAGTAAGACTATTTGTTAATGCTCTTAATGTAACATCACTATTTTGTGTCTTACACCTTGCATCTCATTCACTTATGTGGAATTTGTAGCCATTAATAACATAATCACCATAACAATTTGCCATAATATTAGGACTGATAGATAACCACCAAATATACGAAGGAAACTCCTTAGTTGCCACTTAGGCTTGAAACTAAGTAGGACAATCTTGACTATGATTTTGTGCTCTAGCCCACCTCTTTCTTTGTCTTCCACTCATCAATTGCCTATGCTCTCTACAATATAGCCAATAGTGATTAATAGAAAGAATGATATTTTAAGAAGGCAATATTATATGACAATTTAATGTTTGGTTTGACTTAATATATCACTCAACTATTGCATCTCCATAATTAAACGATGCAGATTTGTGTGGTTGTTCAAGAGAAACAGCATCCAAAGCAATGACCTTACCTTTCCTTTTCTCTTTACCTCCATTTGCATGACTTTATTTGTAAATAGAGCTGTTTGCACCTTTATTATTGTATTAGATTGTTAATGATATTTCATAAAAGGAGTCTTTACCCCATCTTGCATATATCTTGAGAAAAATGCCAAATACTTTTCAGCCAAATACCCTTTTTTGTGATGCAACCTTTGTTGTTGACTTCTATTATGAATATAAGATTTGAATTTGCATAAGTATCTCTTAATCCCAAACATCAAATGACAATTTATGGGCCCACCAAGCCAAATTTCATCAACTAAGTATATAGGTAAGTGCATCATGATATCAAAGAAACTTGGAAAAAAAATCATCTCTAGTTGACATAATGTTTCATTAATTTCACCCTATAAGTGACCCAAGTCTTCTAACTTCACAAATTTATTGCACATTGATTTAGAAAGCAATCCCAATCTTGTCAAGGTCCTAGCAATATGCTTTGGTATCATCTTCTTAACTGTAATTGGAAGAAGGTAATGCATCAATAAGTGCACATCATGACTCTTATACCTCATATTTTTTTTTCTCTTTTTCATTCACACATTTGAAAATATTGGTTGTACAACCTTGAGGAAGTTTGGTACCTTTTCTAGTGGTATAAAACATGTTTTTTCTCCTCCAATGTTATTGAACAACATGCTTTAGATGGATAAATGTGTCGACCATTGTCAAACTAATGCAGAATATTTTTAAGCAAAAAAAAAAAACAAATTGTTGTTTTAGTAAGCAATTCCATCCAAGTCAAATCAAATTAAAATAATCCCTTTTATTCTAGTCCAAATATAGATTAAAAAAGCCCAATTCAAGAACTCAACATCTAAGGTTTGTTTATTTCAAATAGAAAAAAAAAACATAACACATAAAGAAAAGAAAAACAAAAAAAAAAGAAAATTGAAATGTTCTTCAAAATATGAGATCTAAAACAAGATATCCATAAACTTAAATGAAATTCCAAACACAAAAAGGGCAAAAGACAAGACAAAAGTGGTCATGGAGAGACCAACTTATATGTGATAAAGATTGTGCTTTACTTATAGAATCTAGACTCATTTACCAATGAAAGATAGATGAGCAAAATTTGAATTTGAGATAAAGAAAAAAAGTGAAAAATCTCACTTTAAACTTGATAGTTCCCAATCCTCTTCAAATTTAAATAATTTAAATGGGAGCATAATCAATTCTACATAGTGAATCCTTTGCCTCCAAGATAATGACATATCCAATTTACGTTTATCTAATTTTCAAAAGGAATAGCTACAATTCAAGAGCATTACTGTATCCCTTGATTTTTTAAAAAGTAAAGGAATAAGGCAGTAGTTCTAGACTATTGCCTTATCCTTTTATTTTCAAAAAGGAATAGACAATGGTTTCAAACCACTGCCTTTTTTTTTTTTTTAGAAAAAAATGGTAACAATTCAAGACTGTTGCCTTATCCCTTTATTTTCAAAAGGAATAGGTAGTAATTCAATACTGCTATTATTTCCCTTTATTAAAAAAAAAAAAAAAAATTAGGCAGTGGTTCCAAATCACTACCTTATCCCTTTATTTTTTTTTTACAAAATATTTTTTTTTTAGAAAAAAGAGGTAGTGGTTATTATTGTCTAATCCTTTTTTTTTTTAGGTTGAAAAGATTAGGTAGCAATTTTGGACTATTTCCTTATTCCCTTTTTGAGAAAAAA
This sequence comes from Rhizophora mangle, assembly GCA_037832345.1. Taxonomy (NCBI): domain Eukaryota; kingdom Viridiplantae; phylum Streptophyta; class Magnoliopsida; order Malpighiales; family Rhizophoraceae; genus Rhizophora; species Rhizophora mangle. The sequence continues at coordinate 24,745 of JBAPLJ010000816.1, forward strand.
TAGGTAGTAGTTCAAGACTATTGCTTAAACATTCATAATGATTACCTTTTTCTAAGATAATGCAGTTGTTTTAAGCCACTTCCTAAAGTCAACTATTGCCACATATTAACATACTTGTCCTCCTCCTTACCCCCGAAAAAAAAAAGTATGTTTGATGTAGACATGGATGTTAATTGCATGTTCAACTTGCATGAATCCTTACAATGAAAGGAGAAGGATTATTGCCAAGGAATCAAGTGATGGTCTCAAGTTTCTAGTGGTAAATGATTCTCTTTTTTGTAAAGAGAGCTAATTAAGAGCAATAGTTTCATTATTTCACTTTAATGGATTTGTATTACTCTGAGGTTATTGTCTAATAAACCAAAAATATCTCATATGTTAAGCATTGAATGATTCTCTCTCATAATAAAGAAAGCTAATAAAGAGAAATAACTTCTTTATTGGATGGAATTCAGTGGATTCAGACTACTAAAAATATAATAATGACCATCTCGTATTGACATTAATGATCAATGTAGACATATTTTTTAATTTCACAATTCCTTTGTATGAATGACTCCTTAAGATGTAATGAGAAGCCTTATTAGCTTAAAAAAATAAATTGTGATTTTTATGTTTCAAGTAATGAACCATTCTATCCACAAAGAAAAGCTAATCAAGATGAATAATTTACTTGTTTTATGGTATTAAATAGACCACCATCCAAGGGTGTTGATGTGTATGTTAATTGCATCATTATTCTTTGTAAATGATTTCTTGCAATGAAAGGACATTATTGCCAAGGAATTAGGTGATGGTCTTAAGTTTCAAGCAATGAATCATTCTTTCTTGACAAAGAAAGATAGTCAAAAGTAATAGCTCCTCGATTCAATCAACTTTAATAGATTTAGAATAATTAAATGAGAATCCCTATAGCAAGCAATCAAGAGATAGACTCATGTTTCAATCAATAAACAAATCATTCATAGTAAAGAAGACTAATCATGAATAAAAGCTTTGTTATTTGATAGACTTCGATATATTTGGACTATCTAAAATACAATAATGTGCATCTTGCAATGGAATCAGTAATCAAAGTAGACATTATAGTTAAATTAATTATTCCCTTGTGTGAATGATATTTTAAACAAAAAGAGAAGCCTTATTTGCTAGAAATGAAGTATTTATCTCATGTTTCATGCAATGAATGTCAATTTAAGGAAATCTAATCAAGATGAATGACTTCTTCATTTGATGGAATCCAATAGATTTAGATAGGAATTTAATGGCATACTTATTTTGTGTATATGATTACTTACAACAAAAATAGATGTGCCTAAGAATCAAGTGACAATCTTAAGTTTCAACAAATGAACATGATCCTTTCATGGTAAGTGAAGCTAACAAGAGTAATAGCTCTGTTATTTGATGGATTTCAAATATTTTGGGGTACAAAGAACAGTCCTATTGTAAAGTATTCATGAGATAGTTATCTTATAGTAAAGAATGCTAATTAAGAGTAACAACTTCTTGATTGGATGAACTTTAATAGATGGATGAACTTTAATAGATTTGGACTACACAAGAAATGATAACATGCATCTTGCAATGATATTAGTGATCGGTGCAAATATTGAAGTTAATTTCATGCTGCCTTTGTGTGAATGATTCCTTGGACTAGAAATCTTACTAGCAAGAAATAAGATGGTGATCTACTCTTCTAAGTAATGAGCCATTCTATTAATGAAAGAAAGCCTAAAAAAAAAAAAATGAAAGACTACTTTATTTGATGAAAATCAATGGATTCAAACTATCTAAGCTGTATTGATGTGCATGTCACAATTAAATTAATGTTTAGTGTAAACATGGACGTTAGTTATGTGATCTTTTTGTGTGAATAATTCATTGCAATGAAAAGTAAAGCCTTATTGTGAAGGAATCTGGTGTCAATGTCATGTTTCAAGCGATGAATGATTTTAAATTAGTAGAAAACCTAATCAAGAGTAATAGCTTATTTATTTGATTAAAATTGGAGGATTTAGACTACCTCAAGAAGAAGTATTATTTTCAATGAATCATCATACAATCTTATGTTTCAGGAAACGAAAGATTCTATCATATTAAATAAAGCTAGTCAACAATAATAGCTTCTTTATTTGATGGACCTCAAAGGATTTTGATTGCACAAGTCATAGAAATTTATATCTCAAAATGAAATCAAGCATTAGTGTAGACATTAAGTTAATTTCATGATGGACTTCAATAAGGCATTCAATCCATGAAAGAAAAGCTAATCTAGTTAAATTTTTTTTTTTTTGATGAAATTCAATGGATTCAAACTACCTAGGTGTGTATTAATAAGAATGTTGTAGTGAAATTAATGTTTGGTATCGATATGGATGTTAGTTGCAAGATCATTTTATGTGACTGATTTTTTGCAATGAAAAGAAAATCCTTATAGCCAAAAAATTCTAATATCAATCAAAAGTTTCTTGGAATGAATGATTCTTTCCTAATTAAAAATTAAAATCAAGAGTAATAGCTCCTTTAAACAATAAACTTCAATATGAAGGAACTACCAGGGAAGAAGACTTATTTTCAAGTAATCTAGGAGACAATCTTTTATAAGCTCATTTTTTACACAATTTCACATCTCTAAATTAGTATTTTGTGATAATAGTATCTCAATTATCATGGTTATGCACTAAATCTTGCAAAATTGTCTTGTAAGGCTAATTGGAGCTTAATGGTGGGAATTCAAGAAAATAGATTCAAAGATCTTAAAAAAAAAAAAACATAAAATAACTATGGACATGGCATTCAAATGGACAATCCATTTATTCATGCATGTCCATCATGCATTCAATAAGAAGTTATTGCAAATTAAGGCACCAAGCACTCATAAGAAGGAAATTATCCATATTTTTCATGTTGCATATTTTGGGCATAACTTCGTACCTATAGTTCAAATAGATGAGATTCTTATAGGAAATTGAAGATAAGTGAAAGAGGTATAATTCTTGTTTGAAACTAAGCCTAATTCCTTTGATATCTTAGAGCACATTCAGCTATAGGTTGTAAGTCCATGACAAATGACATGTAAGGAAAGAAAGATGATCATGTCTTGTTGAAATTTGGGGGAATCTTCTTTTAAATTTCACATAACATTTGGATATCCACATATATATGAATTTGAATAGTAGAGATATGATTCACAAAAGGGATAAAAGGAAAAGCATAGTGGAGTTGCAGGGTATCCACCAACTAATCTAAAATCAAAAGAACATAATGGTTAAAGTGAGAGCTAGGACTTGGAAACTTGAAGAAGGAGAACATAAAGTAAGATTTGGATCAAAAATCTTGGAGATCTTTCAATTTTTATGTTTTGGGTAGCATACCATGGTGCTCTTAGCTCTATCTTCAATCTCTCTTCATATTTATCCATGTTCATGTTTAATTTCAATATTCAAGCATGGGCTGCATTCTTTTTCTAGGGTGGTAATGGATCTTTAGCTTGAAGTTTTGATATGATTTTGGATTCTTGATTAATTGCATCACACATTGTTGATTGTTTGCTTTATTATGTTCATAAAGTTTTTAGTTATTTGATTAACAATTGAATGAATTGGATGACTCTTGGAAGAGATAATCTAAATTAGGAAAAGTGAATAAAGTGACATATCATTAAAATGGATAAGAATATAGCTTTGCAAGGTGTGCAATTGTGAAAGAATGTTCAACCTTAATGAGCTACTTTAAGTGAATTAACATAAGGACATGGTGTTTTGATTTAAAGGAGCATCTTCATCAACTTATCAGAAGAGGTGTTAAATATTTTAGTGCATTCAATTGACACTGAACTTTGTGGTATATTTTAAGATGATGAAGTTCATCAAACTAATTGTTAGGTGAAATTACATACCTTAAGCCATTTTTTCATTATCAATTGCAACTTTAAATTTGCTTCTTATATACATAGGGTTTAATAACTTTGTTAACACTTCATAAAAAATAAAAATTAATTAACTACAAATTTAGTACTTATTAAGTTTAATGTAATTCTCTTTAGGATCAATCTTTGACAAAATACTTCATTGTACTACTTATATGACCATGCATACTTGCATGTGTACTAGAATGTTTAAATAGTGAATCACAACACTCTCAATTTTTTTAAATAGTGAATGACTCTTTAATATTAAATAAAGCTAATCAATAGTTTATAACTTCTTTATTGGATGAACTTCCATGGGCTTGGACTATCTAAGACATAATAATGTGCATCTTGCAATCAAATTAGTGATTAGTGTAGAAAATTGAGTTAATTTAATGAATCATTTGGGTAAAGGACTCCTTAAAATGAAATGTGAAGCCTTACTAGCTAATAATGATGTAACAATCTTATGTTTTAGGCAATGAACCACTTTATGCATGTAAGAAAAGATAATTATAATGAATGACTACTTTGTTTTATGAAATTCAATGGATTCAAACTACCTAAGGTTTATTAAAGACATGAAAGTTAATTGCATAAACATTTTGTATCAATGTTGCAATGAAACAAGAAGTTTAATTGCCAAGGAATTAGGTACCAGTCTTAAGAATAAAGTAGCAGATGATTCTTTCCTACCAAATAAGACTACTTAAGAGTTTTAAGTCTTTTATTAGATGGACTTTAATAGATTCAAACTTCAAGTTGGGAAGTCCTCTTTTTAAGTAATCAAGAGACTGTCTCATTTTTCATGCAATGAATGATCTCTCCTCATCATGAAAGCCAAACAAGAGTAGTAGCTCCTTTGTTCAACAAACTTCAATAGCTTTCGCTTGCCCAAGATATAATAACATGCATCTCAAATTGAAAGCAAAGATTGGTTTAGAAATTAAAGGTAATTTCATGATTCCTTTTTGCAAATGACATTTTGAAATGAAAGGAGAAATAGTTGGAAATGAAGTGACAATCTCATCTTTCAATCAATGAACATTTTATGCAAGTAAGAAAAGCTAATCAAGATGATTGGCACCTTTGTTTGATGAAAATCAATGAATTAAGACTACTTACGATGTATTGACATACATGTTGCAATAAAATTAATTTTTGAGTGTAAACATGGATGTTAATTGCTTGATCATTTTATGTTAATGATTACTTACATTAAAAGAAGAACCCTTATGGCTAAGGAATCAAATCACAATCTTAAGTTTCAAGCATCAAATGATTCTCTCATAGTAAAGAAAGCTAATTAAGGTTATTAAATCCTTCAACTAATGGACTTTAAGGTTAGAAGTCCAAGTTTAAAGTAATCAAGAGACCTTCTCATTTTTCACATAATGAACAATTCTCTTATAGTAAGGAAAGCTAACCAAGAGTGATAACTTCCTATTTTTTGAACTTTAATGCATTCAAACTACTTGTGGTATGATAACATGCATCTCCCAATAAAATCAATGATTAGTTTGGACATTTATGTTAATTCCATGATTCCATTGTATGAATGACTTCTCAAAATAGAAGGAGAACCCATACTAGCAAAAAAAAAAGTAAAGATAAGTTCCTCTTTCACATAGTAAGACATTTTATCCATGTAAAGAAGGTTAATCAAGTTGAATGACTACTTTATTTGAAGGAATTCAAAGAGTTTAGACAGCCTAAGATGCATTGACAAGCATGGCACAATGAAATTAACGTTTAATATAGATAGGGATACTAATTGCATTACCATTTTGTGTGAAGTTTTTTTTTGTAATGATAAGAGAAGCCTTATTGCCATAGACTTTGGTGAAATATTCTTTCAAGCAACTTTCATAGCAAAGAAAGCTAGTCAAGAGTAATAGCTCCTTTATTCTATGGAATTTTATGGATTGAGACTACCCAAAGGAGAAGTTTTATTGTCAAGTAACCAAAAGATGATCTTATGTTCAAAGTTATGAATAATTCTCTCATAGTAAAGAAAGTCAATCAAGAGAAACAAATTCTTTTGATGGATTTCGATAGATTTAGACTATCAAAACATAATAAGTTGCATCTCTTAATTAAATCTTTAATTAGTGTATACATTTAATATAATTTCATGATTCTTAAGGTGGCCTAAAGGCTTGTAGTTAATGGCATGACCCTAGTTGTCTCCCAAAGAACCAATGTATTTTTTAGACTATATGATATGAGATATTAGTAATTCTTGAACCTTGATGACCTATCCTTGATTTCTAAGGATATAGGAATGTATGTCTAGTTGGTAAGCCCTAGTCCTAGCTGATATCTCGCACTAGATGACTCTGCACTCCCTAAAATCTCTAGATGATTGCCTATATCTGACTAACTATGACTCACAAAAAACCCACCATCGTGCAATTATCATGCAATCTAACCAGCCTAAGCACTAGAGTTCACTAACCTAAGTAGCAAATCTACCCCTTAATCTCATCCTAAACATGAATCAAGTTATCAATTGGTAGCTCTCAAGACACTCCTTAACTCACCCAAAACCAATTAGTATTATCACCTAAGGCTAGAATTAGAAAACCAAAATCCATTCATTCAATGATAAAACATGATCTCTAGGTACATGAGTTCAAAAACTCTAGAGTTTGAAAAATTTTACACAATCATGGAACAAAGGAAAAGAGAAATGAAAAATGAGAAGAATGAGTTGTTTCCGTCTATCCTCCCCCCCTCTTTTCAGCCTCTGACCCTCCATTTTCTATGTTAGCTTACCACCCCTTTGTCTTCCTTGCACATAATGCTCCTTTGGCCATTCACCCTTGCGTTAAATCTCCTCCCACCTTCTAGAATGGATTATTCCTTGACTTTGACATTAATCCCAAGTGATTTGGACATGATTCCAGGCCTCGAATTCGGATGGTAGAGTATCATGACCCAAAACATACAAATCAGCCCAGTTTCCAGCTCCATGGAGGCTTGCTGAACTTCACCCATGCATAACTCCATTCAGATGGCCTTATCTTCTTCTGTTTCCTTCATGAGAGTTGTAGCCCTTTGAGTTAGCTTTCCAAGGTCTCAAATTTGGCAGCTAAACTCCTCCCCGTTTATGAGATATGGCGAAAAAAAACTAAGCAGTGGGCAGCTGATCTGCTCTGTCCAGCGCCCCCTCGTGATTAGAGTTCAATATTTTTCCTTGTCCAATTGGTTCAGAATTTGCACTTGGTTCCTTGGTGGAAGTCATAGCTCAGTCTCTTAGCTATCCACAGAAATTTCTTTCATTAAAAAAAACCTCCTACAACCTGAGAAATAGCCAAAGAACATAAACTGCACAAAAACTGAATTTTGCCAGATTTTTCTGATAATTAGGCATATGGACAACTAAGTGAGAAGCCAATCAAATTACATCATCTGGACTATCAAACATGCATAAAATATTAAGTATAAGGCAAAATATTATGCAAAACTTGGTTGGTATCACTCCCCCACACTTAAAATGTTTGCATGTCCTCAGCAAAGCAAAAATAAAATTAACTCCAAAGGGTTCCTCAAACTTCCTATCTATCCTATATATGCTATGCCTATGCAAGATGCAACCCTTTCCCGAACATTTCCCACTTCAGATGACTTCCTAGGTCTAAGAATAACTCATCAAAAAACAAACAACCAAACTTGAACAACACCACACATCATGGTTCTCATTCATCCACACCATGAAAATCACATACAAGTTACCATCATATGAGAAACTTCAGGCAAGTGATAGGTCCTCAGGATTCTCTTAATTCTCTCAAGGGTTGAGGGATCAGTTTGCACTCAAAACACACTCCATAGACAACCCACACAACCATATGCATGCAATCATTCTAAATTTCCACCACTTAATACAAGTGTAATACAAAAATCAAGAGGACTTTCACATGTTGTAACAGGGGCATGAGTTGTAATGCATTGGGTAGGTAAAAATGAGGGATGAATGGGCTGCTATGTCATTCCAAGGTAGGGAAAATAAAGGAGAGGGATAAAAGATCATTGAAGGAAGAGCTCTTAACCTAAAGGTGAAGGTTTCCCACAATACAAACAATATCAAACAAAACACTCTTCCCACTGTTCTACCTTTCTTCTAATACTCATTTAACTCTTCCAATCATTTTTTTGATTTTCCTTTTCCTTTCCTACCAAAAACATACCCAAATGATGATTCTTAGTTGGGTTCTCATGATTTTTTTTTTTTTTGTTGTTGTTGTTGTTGTTGTTGATGTTTTGTAATACATTTTAGGTGCCCTACACAGTTGCAATCCCTCCCCCCACACTTAAATCATGCTTGTCCTTAAGCATATGAAAGGGACTACCCCACATTTTTGTCGTTGTGCTTAAGCTATCCATAGAAATCACTTTCATTAAAAGAAACCTCCTGCAACCTAAGAAATAGCCAAAGTATGTAAACTGTGCAAAAATGAATTTTTTTGCTTTTTTTTCTAAATAATTAGGCATAATGAACAACTAAGTGAGAAGCCAATCAAATTACATCATATAGACTATCAAACATGCATAAAATATTAAGTATAAGGCAAAATATTATGCAAAACTTGGTTGTTATCAATGATTCCTTTATGTGAAAGTCTCCTCAGGCTGAAAGGAGTAGACTTACTCCTGCAAAGTGATGTGACGACCTAATTTTTAATGTAATGAACCATCCTATCTATGTAAGAAAAACTAGTGTGAAGATAAATGACTCTTTTATTCAATGGACTTCAATGGATTTGGACTAGTTAGAGAAATCCTAATGTCAAGTAATCAAGAGTTAATCTTATGTTTCAAATAATGAATAATTCTCTTATAGCAAAGAAAGCCATTTAAAAGTAATAGGTTCTTTATTGGATGGACTTCAATTGTTTTGAGCTACCCAAGACATAATAACATGCATTTTTCAATGACATCATTGATAAGTGTAGACATTTATGTTAATTTCATGATTCGTTTGTGTGAATAACTCCTTAGAATGAAAGGAGAAGTCCTTTAGTTAGAAGTGATGTGATAGTCTCAACTTTCAAGCAATGAACTATTTTATCTATGTATGAAAATCCAATCAAGATAAATGAATCTTTTATTTGATGGAATTCAATAGATTTAGACCACTAAGGTGCATTGACTTGCATGTTATAATAAACTTAATGTTTGATGTAAAGATGGATGTCAATTGCTTAATCATTTTGCATGTATGTTTCTTTGCAACAAAAAGAGAAGTCTTATTGCCTAAAACCCATGTGTGAGTCTCAAGAATCAAGGAATGAAGTGAACGTTTGGTTTATAAATTGGAATCGAAATCGAAATCAAATGGAACTAAAAAACAAAATAGTAAATTTTGTATTATATTTAGTTTACCCTAAAATCAAAATCAAAAATTCTCTTTCTAGTTTTTTTTAAATAAATTTGGAATAAAAAAAAAAAAAAAAAATTATTATAAAAAAAAAGACAAATAATAATAATATGATTAAAATATATTTAATTCATAAAAATACAAATAAATTTTGTATTAAAGGTTTTTGTCTAGTATTAACGATATTTATAATAATAATAAAAAAAAATTAGTAAATAATTAGAAGAACATATTTAATTACAAAAACAAAAAAAAATAAAAAAAATTATATTAATAAATTATATCTAGTAATAATAATATTTATCATAACAATTAATTTAAAATTAATTTAAATTTAAATTTAAAATAAAATATATTAACATAACAATTTTGTAATGAAAAATAATTCATAAATTAATAATTTGAATATTTTTTAATCACTACATTTTTTTTTCCTCATTATATAGTATTAATAATAGTAATAATAATGATTTCATATAATACTATATTATATAAATATAATATAACTATAATTGACAATTTAATTATTATCATAATGTAAAAAATATTTAATGTCATTATAATAAAAAATTTATTTATTATTATTATTATTATTATATTTTATCTATTTTATGGAATGAAGAAAAAAAGGGAATATAAATGAGATTAACTAGAAGAAGTAAGGGAATGATGATTGTCATGTACAAGGGAATCTAATTCCCATAAATAAGGAAAAAGAAATGGAATTTTCCTTTATTAGTTGCACTTTAGTGGATTCAGACTCCACAACCAAAATAATGATCATCTTGCAATAAAATTAGTGATCAATGTAGTCGTATAAGTCAATTAAAACTTTTTTTTTTTTTTTTTTTATGTAAATGACTATTGTGAATGAAAAGAGAAACCTTAGTAACTAAAAACAAAGTGTCATCTTTCAAGCAATAAACCATTTTATGCAAGTGAGACAAGCTAATCATGATGAATGTATCCCTTTGTTTGATGAATTTAATGATTCTAGATTAGCTAAGGAGCATTGTTGTGCATGTCGCAACAAAATTAATATTCATTGTTGAATTGGAAGTTAATTGCATGATCATTTTATTTGAATGATTTCTTGCAACAAAAGGAGAAGCCTTATTGCCAAAGAATTAGGCAAAGGTCTCATGTTTGAAGCAATGAATAATTCTCTCATTATAAAGAAAGCTAATAAAGTGTAAAAGCTCATTTATTTGATAAACTTAAGTAGATTTGGACTACCAAAATGGAAAGTCCTATTATTAGGTAAGTCAAGTGACAATCTCATATTTAAATTAGTGAATGAACTCTTATTGTCAAGAAAGCTAATAGTGTTATAACTTCTTTACTAGATGGACTTCAATGGATTTAGACAGCCCATGACATAATAAAATTTATCTCACAATGAAATCAATAATGAATGTACAAATCTAAGTTAATTCCATGATTTTATTTTGTAAATGATTGCTTAAAATGAAAGGAGAAGGCTAATTAGCTAGAAATGAAGTGCCAATCTCATCTTTTAAGCAATTAACTATTTTATCTAGGTAATAAATGATAATCAAGATGAATGACTTTTTTATTTGGTGGAATTTAATGGATTTAGACTATTCAAAGTGTATTGAGACGCATGCCATAACAAAATAAATGTTTGTTGTAGACATGGATGTTAATTGAATCATCATTTTGCATGTATGATTCCTTACGTAAAGTTGTCAAAGTACAATTAACCTTTGGATTTGAAATCATTGGTTATATACTTGATATTGGCAATAATTTACAAGTATATTATGTAGTCTTAGTAAAAGGTGGAAGGGTTAAGGATTTACCCAGTGTGAGATATCACACTATTTGAGGAACCCTATTCAAAATCTTAGTGAAAGATTAGATTTGTTATCTCATCTTTGCTTTTAAAATAGAAACCAAATTACAAATGAGGTATGAGCCTCAGGTTTTTAAACAATGATAGATTCTCTCCTAGTAAACAATGCTAATCAAGATTAATAACTTCATTCTTCAATTAATTTAATGGATATATACTACTACTATATATGAGAAGTCACGTCATCGAGTAAGCAAGAGACATACTCAAATGTCAAACAATGAATGATTCTCTTGAAGCAAGAAAAAACTAATAAGGAGTAATGGATGGATTTCATTAGATTTGAACTACACAAAACATAATAATATGCCTTTCATAATAAAATCAATGATTGGTGTAGACATTTAAGTTAATTTTATAAAGTGTTGGTCTCATTTTCAAGCAATGAACCTTTTAATTCATGTGAAAAAAGCAAATCAAGCTAAATGACTCTTTTTGTTTAATGGATTTCAATGGTTTTAGACAACCTAATGCGTATGGACATGCATGTACTGATGAAATTGATATTTGGTGCATACATGGATGTTGATTGTATGATAATTTTGTGCAAATGACTCATTCTACCTTGTAGCTAAGAAATTAGTTGAAAGTCTCATATTTTAAGTGATGAATGATTATCTCTTGAAAAGGAAAGCTAATTAAGAGTAATAGCTCCTTTATTTTGGACTTTAATGGATTTGGACTACCCTAGAGAAGAAGATTTATTATTAAGAAATCAAGAGATGATTTAATTGTTCAAGTAATGAATGGTTCACTCACTTTAAGTAAAGCTCATCAAGAGAAATGGCTTCTTTGTTAGATGGACTTCAATGGATTTGGGCTAACCAAAAAATCATATTATGCATTAGGAAATAAAATTAGTGATTGTTGTAGACATTTAAGTTAATTTAACAATTCTTTTTTATGAATGACTCCTTGAAATGAATGAAAGGCTTTAATTTCCAAAAACAAAGTGCTCATCTTTTAGCAAATGAACCATTCTATCCATGTAAGAAAAACTAATTTATTTGAATGACTCCTTTGTCTAGTGAAATCCAATGTATTTAGACTACTTGGGATGTATTTATGCATAAGTCATAGAAAAATCAATGTGGATGTTAATTGCTATGAGAGGAGAAACTTTATTGACATGGAATCAAGTAACGATCCCAAGTTTTAAGTAATGAAAAATTCTTTCCTAATAAAAAAGCTAATCAATAATAATAGCTCTTTTATTCAATATGTATATTGCATCAAAATGAAAGTTTGGTGTAGACCTAGATGTTAATTGAATAATTGTTTCATATGAATGATTCCTTGCAACAAACTGAGTAGCCTTATTGCTAAGGAATCAAAGCATAGTCCTATTATTCAAGCAAATAATGATTCTCTCTTGAAAAAAGAAAAATGTTTAAAAGTAATGGCTCCTTCACATGATGGTCTTCATTAGACTCAAACAATCTGGATAAGAAGTGATATTATCAAGTAATCAAGAGACAATCTCATGTTTCAAGCAATCAATGATGCTCTCTTAGTAAAGAAAGCTGATCAAGAATGCTAGTTTCCTTATTAGATGAACTCTAATGAATTTGGATTTTCTAAGACATAACAATGTAAATCTCATAATTAAATCAACAATTGGTGTAGACATTTAAATTAATTTTAGGTTTTCTTTGTGTGAGTGACTCTTTGGAATGAAAGGAACCCCCTTATTAGCTTGAAAGGAATTATTAATCTCATCTTTCTTGCAAAGAACCATTCTATCCATTTGAGAAAAGGTAATCAAGATGAATTACTCCTTTTGTTTGATGGAATTCCATGGATTTAGATTACATAAGGTGCATTGATGTGCATGTTTCAACAAATTTAAAGTTTAGCATAGATCCTAGATGTTAATTAATGAATGATTTTTTTTGTGTGAATGATTCCTTGCAATGAAAGAAGAAACCTTATTATTGATGAATCAAGTAAAGGTCTCAAATTTTACCCAGACGAATAGATCTCAAAATTTGTAGTTGCATAAAATATTATATTCCTTGGAAGAAGCAAACCTTTAGTGCTCTAAATTGATTGAATTCTATTAAATAAAGGAGTTATTAATCTTGATTAGCTTTCATTATTGATATGGAATGGTTTAATTACCAAATAATGTGATCATCTCTTCTCTCTTTTTTTTTTTTTTATTTTTTTTTTTTTTGGTTTTTTTGGGCTTAAGGCTTCAATATTGGGCATGCTTAAGGCTAAAGACTTAAAAGAGTCATCAGTGGCTTGCTTTCATGGGCTTAGAATGTTTTAGGAACCTGAAGGGTTTAAGCTTTGTCATTCTGAGTTAAATATGTCAACCTATGCTTTTGGTTGGGATGTTTGTGATTGGGTCTTTTCTTGTTGGGCTTCCTTTTTGCTTGGACTTTCTTTTTGAATTTCTTCGGCATTTTAGGCTTGTTTTGAGGTTATGGTTCTTGGTCCTTACAAAAATTCTCTTGTAAGAAAATATGATAAGCAGTTTGAAGATCCTTGAACATGGTCAATTTCAAAAGAAAAAAAAACTTAAAATTGCTTGCCATCATGCAAAAATCTATTTGGATGCAATATTTTGAACATTTTTTTGTAAAATAGATTTTGCTACTTGACAATCATTGCATAATAAGAATTTTTTATTTGGAAAATTATGCTAAAATTTTGAATTGTATAAAACAATTACTAAAATTTCCTTTTTAATGGTGGAATATTGCCTTTGACAATCATTCCAATGCTTAGATGTGAAATGAACAAGTTGTTCATGTTGATCCTTGCATTGTTTCAAAATCCCTCTATATCCTTGTTTAAATGCATCAATCTCAATTATTTTGGGTAGGTTGGGATTGCTTATGTGAAGACAAGGCAACTCTTTAACCTGATGTTTAATCTCTCTCACTATGGTTATGTGCTAATTAGTCCATGGTTAAGATAAGGCTTGGTTTAAGGTTGGTCAAACATTCTAAAACATCATAAAGATTATAAGGAGCTTGAATGGACTAAAGTAATGGTTTTGGATTTGAAGTTGATGAACTTTCAAGGAGCTATTCTAGAAATTGGACTTTAACTTGATCATTTCCTAATGTATCAAGTATCTTAAGGATTTGCTCTTGAGCACATGTGAAGATGCTTACCTCTTTCTCTTCTAATCCTATTTCAAAAGAGACTTCAAGTTCATTAACTTGGAGACTAGCTTCATCCTCAAAAGATAGTTCTAGAGTACTAGCTTCTAGGGTTTCAACCAACAATGCCTATAGTTAGGCTTAAACAGTATTAGGTAGTTCAAGGGATTGGATTTTTTTGTGAAGTTTAAAATATCTAGACATGTGACTAAACTTACCACAATTGTAACAAACATATCTAGATGTCTAGGCTTTTGTTTGTTTAGGTTTAATGGGTTTAGGCCTAAAAGTTGCTTTGGGCTTAAATGATTGTTGGTGTTGGTTGGGCTTAAATTTTGTGTAAAACGGATTTCTTGATTTGATATTAGCCCTATGCTTTCTTTAAGTCTTTTCTTTGTGATAAAGGTTATCATTAAATTGGGCATAAAAGTATCCTAACTCCTTCTGAGTCCACTTTTGTTCTTACTTGATCTATTTTTGGAGCTTTAGATTTGCACAAATCTATAGTCCTTCTTTCTAGACAAAGCTTATCAATTCACCATAGGCCAAGTGATGATAAAGAATTTGACCATTATATTGAGCTTTCATTTTAAATCTTACCTTATCACTGAGTAGCCTTGGTAATCTTACCAAAAATTTTTCTTTCTAGAAAACTTGATTCACATCATCTTGCTACATGACATGTGTTAGAAACATATTTTTTTGTACTAACAGAAATTGTGCCAATATTTGCATTTAAGATTGGATAAGAGTTTAGTGTTCTTACTTTTAGGTGAGATGGATCACCAGTAAAGTGCTTGGTTATGGCAAAGATAAAACTTGCCATAGCATCAGGGATTGTTTGTTGGTTATTATGAAGGAGAGGTTCACCATGACATTTTTTTCTTGATAGCTTTTAAAATTGTTGTTGTGGTTAGCTGGAGTGAGTATGTGATCTAACCAATCTTTGAGCTATCTTAAGAATCTTGTAACAAGGATCTTAATAATGGTGTTGTCAGAGGTATGACTTTGGGTCCTATATGCATTGGACACCATGGTCATTTTGTTGATGGAGATTTAAAATCTAATGTTTAGAATATTTATCAATGTTACACTCATAAATTGAATTGGAATTGTATTTTGTTTAAAGAAAAGCTAGTTTTTCTTCAAAAGCAAGGTATAGAGCCATGGGTCTGGGATAGTACGCCTTTGAACATGTTCCCAGTGGTTCCACTTTGCAATGTTGTACCTTTAATGATTCTGTGTTTGATACAGAAGCTTAAGATGAGCCATCATCAAGTGTAGTCAAAGTCTATACCTCTTTGCTTATTGATGCTTTGAGTTGAGATTCCCTTAGAGCTTATAGTCTAAGCATCAAAGCTTCCCAAAATTCATTTGATGATGTATTTGAAATTTGAAAGGGTTAAAAAAATAGATTTTGTTGAAAACTCCATAGTAGAGGCGATAAATTTTGAAATTTCTTTTGAAATTGAAAAACTTGATATAGTGGCATCCACGTTTGAGAGTTGGTTGCCAATTGTTTGTAAAAATTTTATTTGTATAATTATTTTATTCAATAAGCTTTTGTATATCATTTGTTCAGAAATCTTCATGCTCTCAATGTACTTTGAATGGTGATATAAGAATAGAAAAGCCTTTGTGCTTGAATTGGATTTCACATGATGGAGGATGAACTGACTCTATTTTTGAGCCATTCATTAACTCTCATTGTTATGATTAGATTTAAGCTCTTTTCTAATTGACTTTATATTTTTTCTCATTTTAAAATTTTTGAAAAAAAAATTATTATTTTTTTTTTAGCATTATGCAAGCTATAAAATTTTTTTCTTTTTTTTTTTTTTTAATTATAAAATATTTTTCCAAAACATGGAGCTTAGGCTTAGGTTGTATCTTAGGCTCAATAGGAAATTGGACCTATGATGCCGAGGCTCTAGGAGATTCTAGGAATTCCTATTATGGTGATGGATAGGTGGCTTAAGGCACCTATCCACATAGATCTACACCTTTTGTACTACCAATTCGAGCATAAGAGCTAGATGGCTGTCTCACAAAAAGGCAACACTGCAAATAATTTGATATTTTGGTTTCTAGATCTTCTTCCTTACTAGATTTGGACCTAGCACTTGTGGAGTGTCTAGCAAAAGATATATTGACATTACCATCTCTATGTTGAGTAATCTTGTTGACATTTGAGCCTTTGGGGTAGAAACATTTTCAAGTTTCCAGGTGTTAGGCACATTTACCTTATGCCATTTGATATACCTAGGTGTTTAAAGGTTAGCTCTATGCATGTCTATCTCCTATAGAATTGTTTCTCCACGGGCTTCGTGATAGAGGGCTTTGGTGTTGAATGTTGTTTTCATAGCCTTATAATGTATCTTGTACATTAGGCTTAGTGGAATCAATCCTTTAGTGAATCAATTGTTATGAAGCTTGATTTGCAAGGTAAGAACATCAAGAATATTCCTTTCATGCAAAGAAATTGTAAAATCTAGAAAACAATTGAAATAAATTAAAGTTTAGAAGATGGTAATCTCTATGGGCAACAAGAATAGAAGTATCCAACCCTTCTCTAGAAAGGGGCTTGATTCCTACCTAGATAAGGCCAAAGTGTAAGGAATTGTAATGCTTTTGGTGATGCTTTATAAAGGCAAAGGAAAGAAGCTTTACAATTTCAAAGGAATTGTAAAGATGACAGTTCCATTCCTCCATCTTAATTATGTAATCATCTTGCAAGAACACAAACTTAAGGTATAATGACAAATATGGACACCACACTCCAAAAAAAGAAGGGATTTAGGAGTGATAAGTTAGGTTGAACACTACAAGAAGAGTTAGTTTTCAATGAGTTCTTTAGTTCTTGAAAGAGTTGAAGGAAAAAAATTCCCACTTTTATTTTCACTAATTTTTTTCTTTTTCAAAAAAGCAATGCAAATAGACTTATTTATAGGCTAAAGTAATAACTCATACCTTAGAGATAATGACAAACTTCATAATTAAGCTAACAATAATCTACTTCTATTTGTTTTAGGAGTTGCCTTATTTTATTATAAACTCATATTTAAGAGTGGAGTATATTATAACCTTGACTCATTAAGTAGTCAAATCAAATTAATAAGGTTTTAGACTACATTAAGATATGTTATTCCACCCTTCAAGCTTAAATTAGCTTTTTTTGGAACAAATTTCATCAATTAGCTTGCTAAGCACTTCTTTCATCCTTTTAGTTCTTGAACATTTTACTGGCCTTCTTGAATACTCCATGGATCCTTAAAAGCCTTCCATGCATTAACTTTCTATGGATCTCATCACTTTTTTTCTCTCCTTAAAAGGATTTGTCCTCAAATCATTACTTGCATCAAAAGGACAAAGATTATAAACATTAAATGTTGCATCACATTGTACTCATTGAAAAGGTCCAATTTTTAGGCATTGTCATTAATTTGTGCCACCACTTTAAATAAAACATCTCCTCTAAGCTACGAATTTCAATGCCTATAAGCCAAGAACCTCTTCTTGTGCATATACACCTAAACTCAATCATTAGGTTTAAATACCACCTTCTTTTTTCCTTTGTTGGCATAGGATGCATATTGCTATGTCTATTTTGCAATTTATTGCCACACCCTCTCATGAAACTTCTTCACCATTTTGGCTTCGTGTTCACCATCTAAGCTAACATATCATCAACAAGTAAAAGCATCAAATCTAAAGGAGTTAAAGGATTTACACCATACACAGTTTCAAATGGAGAGTAACTAGTAGCATAACAAACACTCCTATTATATGCAAACTCTAGATGTAGCAAACAATCTTCTTGTGTTTTTAAATTTTTTGAGGAATGCATCATATTGAATCCCTTAGTTTTAATATCTAAGCATAAAACATGCATGGTATTAGGATTTGAGAGAAAAAGTAAAGTTAGGGTAACAAGAAAAATAAATAGGTACATCACTCACACTAGATTTTGTTATTCCTAATAAGGGGTCATGAAAACTATTATGTTTTAGTCTCTAATATAAATTATGACAGAGTTATTTCAACCTAATCTTGTGGCCAGCTTCAAAGCTACTTGAATCATATCAATATGGGGAAAATTATACTTCCTTTAGTGTGAACTAATAAGTTATTGGGATAGCAAGAAAAAAAAATCATTATAACCCTGAGTTAAGGGTAAAGCTTCTTCAATTGTTTTAATAACATAATCATATTTATATCAAAAAAAAAAAAGACACAACCACTTAATATATATATATGTGTGTGTGTGTGTGTGTGTGTGTGTGTGTGTGTGTGTGTGTGTGTGTGTGTGTGTGACAATGAGGATGATGGTAATTTCCAATTCTAAAGTTAAATATCATTTATATTTTCATTGATAATAATTTCTTTATTTTTACTATTAAAGTGCCAACTTTGGTGAAGTTTATCCATATGTGTCATAGAATCACTATTAGTGGTTTACACCAAAAGCATTTAACACATAGCCATAGCTTTGTGGAAGCTAAAAATGAAAACACAACTTAGGTTTCAACTATAACTTATAATAGATACTTCACTAGGTTTGGCTTTAATACTCTAAATCCATATTAAGGACTAATACCTTTATAATAATTTTTAAAAAACAACAAAAGTATTAAACACTGTTAATTAGAGTAAGCTTGTTATTAAATACAAGTTATCATAAGTCGTTATTTGTAATGATGGCCTATGTTTAGAAATTCCTTTCGTGATGATTAAAATTCTATCACAAGATTTCATATTAGGAAATCATTTCTTATTAGATAATGATGCATAAATGCAGAGATTAACAAAAAGATTATTAGCTTTAAATTTACTTTCATTCTTCAATATAGAGAAATTGATTTGATTTAGAAAAAGATTATAAGGAATGAATGATTCATTAGTTCTCTAACTAATGAAATTACTTATAAGTATTTACAACAAAAACTTAAAACTCTTTTTAATCAAAAAAAGATACAAAAAATACATAAAGAAATAGAATCAAAAGAGGAAAAGGTGGTCTCATTGTTTAAGAATTAAGTTCAATATCTTTAAGGGAAAGTTAATCAAGATCAAAGACTCATTTACTTGATGGAACCCAATGGGTTCTAAGTATCAAAGTTCTGCAAGCATGCTAGTTCCAATGGATATAATGTTTTACAAAGACACATAAGTTAATTTTACCCTCATTTTATGTAAATGAGTCATTGCAATGAAAAGATAAAGAGAGTCTAATTATTTAGGAATTAAATCATTCAATACCTATAAGGAAGGCTAACAAAGATTAATGAAGACTTCATGGAATTTAATGGATTTAGTGTACCAATGATGTTCAAATGAGCTTCTAACTATAAATATAATGCTTGCTATTGACATAAAAGATAATTATGAGATATGATTTTGTGTGATGAGTCCTTCCAGCAAAAGAGAAGTTTGGTTATCAAAAAATGAAGAGAAGGTCTCATTGTTCAAACATTAAACCATTGAATACCTATAACGAAAGCTAAATATCAATTAATAATTTACTTGATGGAATTCAATGGGTTTAGGTGCCAAAGGTGTGTAAACATGCTTAAACACATGAATATAATGTTTTGTGTAGACATAAATTTTAATTTCACCATTATTTTGTGTAAATGAGTCCTTATAGTGAATGAAGGAGAAATGAAGAGAAGGCCTCATTATTCAAGAATTGAAGCATTCAATATATATAAGAAATGGTAATCTAGGCCAATCATACCTATCTTGTACAAACAAGCTTGATGCAAAGAATATAATGATTATTGTTAGCATAAAAATTAATTACAAGATCATTTTGGGTGAATAAGCCCTTGCAACAAAAGAAAAGTCTTGTTAAAAAAAAAAAAAAAAAATAGTCTCATTGTTTGGGAATAAAACCATCAAATACTTATAAGGAAAGCTAATCAAGATCAATAACTCTTTTATTTGATGGAATTTAATGCATTTAGAATACCAAAGGTATACATACGTGCTTGTTCTAATGAACAAAATGTTTTATGTAGATATGAAAGTTAATTTCACTATCCTCCGACCAAGCTATTACTGAGATACATGTTGTAGGATTCTCAAGACAACTTAAAGGTTGTTGTGATCACATACTCACTCCAACAGACCATAAGAGCATTTTTTAAGCTATTAAGAGAGATGTTTATGGTGAACCTTTCCTTGATAATAACCAATCAATAATCCCCAATGGCTATGGCAAGTCTTATCTTTGCCATAACAAAGCACTTTATTGGTGATTCATCACACCTAAAGGATAAGAATGCCGAACTCTTATCTAATCTTAAATGCAAATATTTGCATAATTTCTATTAGCATAAAGTTATATTTCTAATACATGTCATGCAATGAGACAATATAAATCAAGTTTTTTTGGAAAGAAAGGTTTTTAGCATGATTACCAATGATAAGGTGAGATCTAAACTACAAGCTCACCATAATGGTCAAATTGCTTATCATCAATTAGCTTATAGTGAAATGATAAGCTTTGTCTAGAAAGAAGGACTACAATTCTATGTAAACCTAAAGCTCCAAAAATAGATCAAGTGAGAATAAATGTAGACTTGAAAGAGGATAGAATTTTTTTGTGCCTAATTTAATGATAACCTCTATCTGAAAGAAAAGACCAAAAGCAAGCATAGGCCCTACACCAAATTAAAAAATCCTTTTTACTCAAAATCTAACCCAACCAACACCAACAATCTTCTAAGCCCAAAACAACTTTTAGGCCCAAATGTAATAAGCCTTAACAAACAAAAGCCCAAACATCCATATATATATATATATGTTATAACTATGGTAAGCCTGGTCACATGTTTAAATACTATAAACTTCACAAAAAACTCCAAGCCCTTAAACTACCTGATACTATTTAAGCCCAATTATAGGCATTGTTGGTTGAAACGTCAGAAGCTAGTATTCTTGAACAATCTTATAAGGATGAGGTTGGTCTCCAAGTTGATGAACTTGAAGCCTCTTCTGAAATAGGGTCAAAAGAGAAAGGTAAGTGTCCTAATGTGTGATCAAATCATTGAGATACTTGATATGTTAGGAAATGATCAAGTTAAAGCCCATTTTCTACAAAAGCTCCTTGAAAGCCCATCAACTTCAAATCCAAAACCATTATGTCAGTTTATCCATGCTCCATATAATCTTAAGGTTGTTCTAAAAAGGTTTGACCAACCTAAACCAAGCTTGTCACTTTGACAAACCTCAAACATGCAATAAACAAAATCAAGCAAAAGATTTAAGATCACAAGGCCTAACAAACATAAGACCATGGAATGCTAGTGTCCTTACTAATCCTAGTAAACCCTTAAAATATAAAGATTTTGGATCAGCTACAATTTCCAAAGCCTAACAACTTGAAAGCCTAAAAAAATAATGAATCCCTATTTCTTTTTATCAAAAATCACCACTCAAAAAATGCCTTGTTAAAACCCATTTGAAAATTGGTAACCAATTTTCTTTGGAAACCATAACTTTAGTAAATATTGGTGCAAATCTTAACTGCATATAGAAAGGCCTCATACCTACCAAATATTTGAAAAAAAAATGTTGGAAAGCCTAAGGTCTACCAACAATCACAAGTAGAGATTCAACTACAAGTTATCTAGTGTCCAAGTTTGCCGACAAGGTATCAACATCCAAATCTCCTTTTTTCTTGTCAAAAACGTAAAGCAAAAGGTAATCCTTGGAAATTTGTTTCTCAATTTGATTAAGCCTTTCCAAGTTTTTGATCAAGGAATACACACCATTATCTCCTTGATCATGGAATAATTGTTTCTTTGAATGCTTAATGGATCCTTAGATGATGTGAACCCAAACAACATGGCTTAGGGACCTAAAATTCACAAGGAATCAAACAAGAACCTAAAAAAGCTAAATTAAATTTCAATCATGCAAGACTTAGACCCAATGTTCAAAGAAACATGAACCAAAGGTATGGAAGAAGGATATGGATGCCATACTCTAGAAAAGAATGAATTTGGGATTAATCAGTTGGGTTGAATGCTACAACAAAAAGAATTAGATCTTAATGAGTTTTTTAGTTCTTAAAAGAATTAAAGGAGAAAAATTCTCACTTTTATTTCACCAAATGTTCTGCCACTATTTAACAATGAAATCAAACCTATTTATAGGAAGAATTAACAATCATAAAGAAACCCTAGAGATAAGGACAAACATCTTAAATAGGTTGACAACAAATCTACTCCTTCTTTTAGGAGTTGTTGTAGAAACCCTACTCCTCTTTTTTAGGAGTTATTGTAGAAACTCTTATGATCACTTAACATAGGCCTGTTCAATATACTTATAAAATTAATAAAGCCTCGGCCCACATTAAGATATGATTTGCCACCATTTACACTTGAATTAGCTTTTTTGGCCCAAATTTATTCAATTAACTGGCATTAAGATATGCTTTGCTACCCTTCGAGCTTGAATTATCTTTTTTGGCCTAAATTTCTTCAATTTGTTTACTAAGTGCTAGTTTCATCCTTTGAGCTCTTGAATGTGATTAAAGAAATTTAGGCCAAAGAAGATAATTCAAGCTTAAAGGACAACAAAGCATGTCTAAATGTGGGCTAAGGCTTTATTAATTTGATTGGAGAACTTAAAGGGTCAATGTTACAATAAAATCCAATCCTAAAAAAAAATTTGTTATAAAATAGGAGTCTATAATAAAATAGGAGTGTTTTTATATTTTAGGAGTTTATCATTGTCTTTATTTTTAGAGTTTTTATGGTTGTTAAATTAGCTTATAAATAGGCTTAATTTCATAAAAAAAATGGTAAAACATTATTGAAAATAAAAGTAGGAATTTTTTTTTCCTTTAGTTCTTTCAAGAATTGAAGAACTTATTTTAGTACAAATGAGCTTAACCCCTCTTTACCTAGTGTTGTTGTTTCTCTTTTACAAGAATTTAGTGATGTTTTTCCCAAAGTATGAAATGGTTTGCCACCTTTAAAGGAGAACAAAACATTATATTGAATTCATTCTTGGTGCAACAATTTTAAAGGATTCAACATTGCAAACTTGCAACCTTTTTTGTGCAAAATGAAAAAGGGGTCTCCTTATTCAAGAATTGAACCTTTCAATACCTATAATCAAAATCTAATCAAGATTAATGACTCCCTTGTTTGATGGAATTCAATGGATTGAAAGTAAAAAATGGTATGCAAACATGCTTATAGCAATGAATATAATGTTTGGTGTAGGCACAAAAGTTGATTTTAAAATCAATTTGAGTGGAGGAGTCCTTACAACCAAAGGAGGAACCTTGTTAGCAAGAAATAAGGAGACTGTCTTGAAATTCAATAATAAAAATTTCAATACTTGTAAGAAAATTTAATCAACATTATTGACTCCTTTGTTTGGTGGAATTCAATGAATTTAAAGTACTAAAGGTGTGCAAATGTGCTAGTTACAATTAATATAATAGTTAATGTTGATACGGAAGTTAATTTCAAGATCATTTTGTATGAATTAATCCTTGCAACAAAATAAAGGATCTTGTTGGCAAGATATTAAGAAATGATCTCATTATTAAAGAATCAAACCAATCTATACCTAGAAGTAAAGATGATCATGATTAATCACTCCTTTGTTTGATATAGTTTAGTGGATTTAAAATACAAATGTGCTTGTTGCAATGAATATAATGTTTGGTGTAAATACAATAGTTAATTTCAAGATTATTTTTGTGTGAATGAGTCCTTGCAATGAAATGATAAGCTGTGTTAGAAAGAAATGATGAGTCGATCTCATTATCAAGTAATTAAACCACTTAATACCCTTAAGAAAAGCTTATCAAGATCAATGAACCTTTTGTTCAATGGAATTTAATGGATTTAGAGTGCCAAGGGCTTACAAGCATGTTTATTGCAATGAATTTCATGTTTATTGTTGAACAAAAAATTAATTTCTAGATCATTTTGTGTGAATGAATCCTTGCCAGAAATGAAGGAGCCTTGTTAATACGTATGAAATGAGCCACTTAATATGTGTAAGAAAAGAGAATCAAGATAAAAAAAAAAACCTGCTATAATGAATATAATGTTAGTGTGGATGCAAAAGTTAATTTTAAGATCATTTTGTTTGAATGGCTTCTTATAATGGAATGAGAAGCAATTTTAGTAATACATGAAGTGAAATTCTCACCTTTCATGTGATGAACCATTCCAACCATGCGAGAAAACCTAATCTTGATCAAATAAACCTATGTTTGATGGACTTTAATGGATTCAGACTACCAAAGTTATATTAATGTGCTCGGTGTAAGGAATCTAATGTTTGGTATGGATACAAAAATTCATTGCATAATGATTTTGTGTGAATAACTCCTTAGAATGAAAAAATTTGCCTTCTTAGTAAGAAATGAAGTAATAATATAATCTTTCATGCAATGAACCATTCCAACCATGTATAAAAATCTAATCAAGATTAAGGACCTCTATGTTTGGTGGATTTCAATTGATTTATTTAGACTACTAAAATTGTACTTTTGACCTGAGCAACGAATCTAATGTTTGGTGTAGATACAAAATTTAATTTCATAATCATTTTGTCTAAAAGAGTCTTTGTAATGAAAAGAGAAGTCATATTAGCATGAAATGAAGTAGGGTCTTATCCTTTAGGAATTCAACCATTCAATTCCTAGAAGAATAGGTTATCAAGATCAATGACTCATGATCACTTTTTCTAAATAAGTTCTTTAAAAGAAAGAGGAAGCCATATTATCATGAAATGAAGTATAGGTCATACCTTTCAAGATTGAACAATTCAATCCTTGGAAGAATAGCTAATCAAAATCAATGAGTCCTTTGTTTGATAGACTTGAATAAATAGATTGCCAAAGGTGTATTCATATGCATATCAAAAAGAATCTAATGTTTGGCATAGACAAAAATGATTTATTTCATGATCCTTTGTCTTGATAAGTCCTAGCAACAAAGGGCAAGACTTATTAGCAAGGAATGAAGTGGTGGTCTCATCTTTTACACAATTAACCATTCAAACCATACTGTAAAAGTTAATCAAGATCATTAACTCCTTTGGTGTATGGAATTCATTCAATTTAGTCTAACAAAGGTGTATTGATGTGGTTTTCACATTGAATATAAAATTTGGTGTATAAAATAGTTAATTTCATGTTTGATTTGTATGGGTGAGCCTTGTAACGAAAAGAGAAGCATTACTAGTAAAGAATGAAGAGACAATATGATCTTTCAAATAATGAATCATTTAAACCATGTTAGAAAACATAGTCAAGATCACTAATTTTTAGGTAATGAAAAATTTAAACCATGTAGTAAAAAAAAAGTGTGATTGATCTAGATTATCTTTTCTTATACATAATAAGTGTTTCAATTATTAAAAAATGGAATCATCTATCCATTTCTAACCAATAAGGCTCCTTCCCTCATTGCAAAGACTTATTTATACAAAATGTTGGTGACATTAACTTTTTTGTGTCTACACAAAACATTATATTCATTGGAACAAGCACATTTGCAAAACTTTGATACTCTAAACCCATTAAATTCCATTGCACACCTTAGGTACCCTAAACCCATTGAATGGTCTAATTCTTGAACAATGAGACTACCTCTACATTTCTGATAACAAACTTCTCTTTTTATTTTAAGGACTCATTTTCACAAAATCATCTTATAATTAACTTTTTGTCAACCATAAACATTATATTTTTTTGTATCAAGCTCATTTATACATCTTTGATACTCTAAATCCATTAAATTTCATTGAAAAAAAGTGTGGTTGGTCTAGATTACCTTTTTTATGCATACTGGGTGTCTAATTGGTGAATAATGAGATAGTGTCTTCATTTCTAATCAACAAGGCTTCTTCATTTGTTGTAAGGACTCATTTGCACAAAATGATGGTGAAATTAACTTTTATACCTTCACAAAACATTATGTTCGTTAGAAGAAGCTCATTTTCACACCTTTAGGGCACTAAACCCATTGAATTCCATCAAGTAAATGAGCCATTGATCTAGATTAGCTTCCCTCAACAATGAGACTGTCTCTCCATTTTTTTATAACAAGACTTCTCTTTTTGTTGCATGGACTCATTTACACAAAAAATGATCTCATAATTAACTTTTGTGTCATCAAACATTATATTCATTGCCACAAGCTTGTTTGTACCACTTTTGTACTTTAAATCGATTGAGTTCCATCAAATTAAGGTGTGATTTGTCTAGATTTCCTTTTCTTATATGTATTGAATGTTTCAATTGTTGAAAAATGAGACCGTCTCTTCATTTTTAATTAAAGGACTCCTTTCATTTCAAGGACTCATTTTACACAAAATGATGGTGAAATTAACTTTTATGTCCCCATAAAACATTATATTCAATGGAACAAGCATGTTTGGACACCTTTGATACTTTAAATCCATTAAATTCCATCAAGTAAATGAATCATTAAACTTGATTAATTTTCCTTAAAGATATTGAATAGTTTAATTTTCAAACAAAGAGACTGTCTCTTCATTCCTTTTATAACAAGGCCCCTTTTTTTGTTGCAAGGACTCATTCACACAAAATGATCTTGTAATTAACAACAAATATTATATTCATTGCAACAAACTTATTGGTACATCTTTGATACTCTAAATCCATTGAATTCCATAAAAAAAAAGGTGTAATTGGTCTAGATAACCTTTTCATATATTTATTAAGTGTTTCAATTGTTGAATAATGAGATTGTCTTTATTTCAAACAAACAAGGCTCCTTCTTTTGTTACTAATGAGATCCATGGAGGAGCTGATGCATGGAGGGCTTCTAAAGATCCATTGAGCATTCAAGATGGGCCAATGACATGTTGAAGAGCTAAAATGATGAAAGAAGCACTTAGTGGGTTTATTGAAGAAATTTGAGTCAAAGAAGCTAATTCAAGCTTGAAGGGTAAGAAAGCTTATCATAATGAGGCTTGAGACTTTATTAATTGAATATGATGAATGGCCTATTAAGTGATTGTAAGGATTTTTTTAACAACTCCTAAAACAAATAGGAGTAGATTTGTTGTTAGCTTATTTAGGAAATGAAAATTTTCTCCTCTAGTTCTTTCACAAACTAGAGAAGTTAAGAACAACTAACTTTTCTTATGGCATTTAACTCAACTTATCACTCACTCCTACATTTTTTTTTTTTCTTAAGTGGGATGTCCATATCTTTCTTTATACCTGAGGTTCATTTTCCTTGAACATTAGGTCTAAGTCTTATGTGATTGAAATCTAATTTTGTTTATTTGGGTTCTTGTTTGATTCCTTACGCATGTTGGGTCCCCAAGCCACATCTTTTGGGGTTCACATCAGCTAGTATTAGAGCTTTAGGGCTTAAATTAGGTTTATTTATCTAAATTTGAGATTTTTGTTTGTTCTTCTTCTTAGCCTCATTCTAAAACCTCTTTTTCTTTGAATTTGCAAACCCTAGTTTAACTTTTCTTGGCTTTAAATCCATGCAAAAAGAAACAATGTAAAATGTTCTTTGTTGCAATGAACAATTGTATTAAGTGAAATAAATCCATGCAACAATTGTCTACTTCTTTGTATTAACAAGCTTTATATTAAGTGAAGTCACCCAATTTGTCTTTCCAAAGAAATGTAAAGTCTTGTCTTGAAAACTTGAAGAGATAATCTCATTGTTCAACAATTAAACCATTCAATACCTATAAGAAAAGCTATAAATGATCAATCTCTCATTTTACTTGGTGGAACTTAATAGGTATAGAATACCGAAGGTGTGCACATGTGCTTGTTCGAATTAATATAATATTTTGAGTAGACACAAATGTGCTTATATGTATTAGGTGTTTCAATTCATAAATAATGAGACCATCTCTTCATTTTTAACTAACAAAGCTCCTTCTTTCATTGTAAACACTGATTTACACAAAATATGTATAAGAAATAGTAATCTAGATGAATCACACCATTTTTTTGACGGAATTTAATGGATTTAAAGTACCAAAAATATATAAATGAGCTTGTAGCAATGAATATAATATAGATTGTTTAACCAAAAGTTAATTATGAGATCATTTACATGAATGAGTCCTTGGGATGATGAAAGGGGCCTTTTTAGCAAGAAATGAAAAGATGGTCTCATTCAAAAAGTGAAACTCTTAATAAGAATTTCAAAAGGTCATCTAGATAAATCACAACACTTTTTGACAAAATTTAATTAAGTACCAAAGATGTACAAATGAGCTTGTTTCAATGATTATAATGTTTTGTGTAGATGCAAATGTTAATTCAAAAAGTAAAGTCTTGTCTTGAAAAATTGAAGAGATAGTTTCATTGTTTAGGAATTAAACCATTTAATACCTATAAGGAAAGACAAAAATGATTAATGACTCAGTTTACATGATGGAACTCAATTAATATAGAGTACTAAAGGTGTGCACACGCGCTTGTTCCATTTATTTTAATGTTTTGATTACACACAAACATGCTTATGTGTATTGAGCATTTCAATTCTTGAATAATGAGATTGTCTCTTTATTTCTAACTTACAAAGCTCCTTCTATCATTTAAACACTCTTTTACACAAAATATGTACAAGAAATTGTAATCTAGAACAATCACACTAGTTTTTGATGGAAAGGATGTATCGTACCAAAGATGCACACATATGAGCTTTTTGCAATGAATATAAGGTTTGTTGTTGACAAAAAAGCTAATTATAAGATTAGTTTGTGCGAATGAGTTCTTGCAATGAAGGAAAAAGTGGCTGTGTTAGCTAGAAATGAAGAGATGGTCTCATTTAGGAAATGAAACTCTCAATACATATTTGAAAAAGGTAATCTAGACCAATCACACCCTTTTTTTGAAGTAATTCAGTGGGTACAAAGTACCAAAGGTGTATAGACCAGCATGTTGCAATGAATATAATATTTTGTGAAGACGAAAATGTTAATTTCACCATCATTTTGTGTGAATTTTCCATTCCAAGTTAAAGTGAAGTCTTGTCATAAGAAATTGAAGAGACAATCTCTTTGTTCAAGAATTAAGCCATTCAATACCAATAAGGAAAGCCAACAAAGATCAATGACTTATTTTACTTGAGGGAATTCAATGGCTATAATGTCATTGACATAAAATTTAATTACAAGATATATTTGTGTGAATCAGTCCTTGCAATGAAGGAAGGAGGCCTATTAGCCATAAAATTAAGAGATTGTCTCATTTAGAAAATGAAACTCTCAATATGTACTTGAACAAGGAATTTAGACCAAAACACCTTTTTTTGATGAAATTTAATGGATTTGGAGTACCAAAGATGTACAATCAAGCTTGTTGCAATGAATAAAATGTTTTATGTGGACACAAATGTTAATTTCATTATCATTTTGTGTAAATTTGTCCTTCAAATGAAAAGTGGAGTCTTGTCATGAAAAATTAAAGAGTCAATCTCATTGTTTAGAAATTAAACCATTCAATCCCTATAAGGAAAACTAATAAAGATTAGTGAATCATTGCACTTGATGGAATTCAATGGGGTCATAATA
>JBAPLJ010000818.1:0-43404 GCA_037832345.1 Rhizophora mangle
TTTATTTGGGTTCTTGTTTGATTCTCCTTACGCATGTTGGGTCCCCAAGCCCACATCTTTTGGGGTTCACATCAGCTAGTATTAGAGCTTTAGGGCTTAAATTAGGTTTATTTATCTAAATTTGAGATTTTTGTTTGTTCTTCTTCTTAGCCTCATTCTAAAACCTCTTTTTCTTTGAATTTGCAAACCCTAGTTTAACTTTTCTTGGCTTTAAATCCATGCAAAAAGAAACAATGTAAAATGTTCTTTGTTGCAATGAACAATTGTATTAAGTGAAATAAATCCATGCAACAATTGTCTACTTCTTTGTATTAACAAGCTTTATATTAAGTGAAGTCACCCAATTTGTCTTTCCAAAGAAATGTAAAGTCTTGTCTTGAAAACTTGAAGAGATAATCTCATTGTTCAACAATTAAACCATTCAATACCTATAAGAAAAGCTATAAATGATCAATCTCTCATTTTACTTGGTGGAACTTAATAGGTATAGAATACCGAAGGTGTGCACATGTGCTTGTTCGAATTAATATAATATTTTGAGTAGACACAAATGTGCTTATATGTATTAGGTGTTTCAATTCATAAATAATGAGACCATCTCTTCATTTTTAACTAACAAAGCTCCTTCTTTCATTGTAAACACTGATTTACACAAAATATGTATAAGAAATAGTAATCTAGATGAATCACACCATTTTTTTGACGGAATTTAATGGATTTAAAGTACCAAAAATATATAAATGAGCTTGTAGCAATGAATATAATATAGATTGTTTAACCAAAAGTTAATTATGAGATCATTTACATGAATGAGTCCTTTCACAACACTTTTTGACAAAATTTAATTAAGTACCAAAGATGTACAAATGAGCTTGTTTCAATGATTATAATGTTTTTGTGTAGATGCAAATGTTAATTCAAAAAGTAAAGTCTTGTCTTGAAAAATTGAAGAGATAGTTTCATTGTTTAGGAATTAAACCATTTAATACCTATAAGGAAAGACAAAAATGATTAATGACTCAGTTTACATGATGGAACTCAATTAATATAGAGTACTAAAGGTGTGCACACATGCTTGTTCCATTTATTTTAATGTTTTGATTTACACACAAACATGCTTATGTGTATTGAGCATTTCAATTCCTTGAATAATGAGATTGTCTCTTTATTTCTAACTTACAAAGCTCCTTCTATCATTTAAACACTTTTTTACACAAAATATGTACAAGAAATTGTAATCTAGAACAATCACACTAGTTTTTGATGGAAAGGATGTATCGTACCAAAGATGCACATATGAGCTTTTTGCAATGAATATAAGGTTTTGTTGTTGACAAAAAAGCTAATTACAAGATTAGTTTGTGCGAATGAGTTCTTGCAATGAAGGAAAAGGTGGCTATGTTAGCTAGAAATGAAGAGATGGTCTCATTTAGGAAATGAAACTCTCAATACATATTTGAAAAAGGTAATCTAGACCAATCACACCCTTTTTTTGAAGTAATTCAGTGGGTACAAAGTACCAAAGGTGTATAGACCAGCATGTTGCAATGAATATAATATTTTGTGAAGACGAAAATGTTAATTTCACCATCATTTTGTGTGAATTTTCCATTCCAAGTAAAAGTGAAGTCTTGTCATAAGAAATTGAAGAGACAATCTCTTTGTTCAAGAATTAAGCCATTCAATACCAATAAGGAAAGCCAACAAAGATCAATGACTCATTTTACTTGAGGGAATTCAATGGCTATAATGTCATTGACATAAAATTTAATTACGAGATATATTTGTGTGAATCAGTCCTTGCAATGAAGGAAGGAGGCCTATTAGCCATAAAATTAAGAGATTGTCTCATTTAGAAAATGAAACTCTCAATATGTATTTGAACAAGGAATTTAGACCAAAACACCTTTTTTTGATGAAATTTAATGGATTTGGAGTACCAAAGATGTACAATCAAGCTTGTTGCAATGAATAAAATGTTTTATGTGGACACAAATGTTAATTTCATTATCATTTTGTGTAAATTTGTCCTTCAAATGAAAAGTGGAGTCTTGTCATGAAAAATTAAAGAGTCAATCTCATTGTTTAGAAATTAAACCATTCAATCCCTATAAGGAAAACTAATAAAGATTAGTGAATCATTGCACTTGATGGAATTCAATGGGGTCATAATACCAAAGGTGTGCAATTGTGCTTGTTCCAATGAATATAATGTTTTGTGTAGACATAATTGTGCTTATATATATTAAGTGTTTCAACTCCTAAATAATAAGACTATCTCTTTATTTGAAACTAACAAAGCTCCTTCTTTTGTTGCAAGCACTCATTTATACAAAATATGTAAAAGAAATGGTAATATAGGCCAATCACACCATTTTTTGATGGAATTCAATTGATTTTGATTTCCAAAAATGTACAAATGAGCTTATTGCAATGAATATAATATTTTATGTTGACACAAATGTTAATTTCACCATCATTTTCTATAAATTTGTCCTTCCAGTAAAAAGTTAGGTCTTATCATGTAAAATTGGAGAGTCTCATTGTTTGGGAATCAAACTAGTCAATACCTATAAAAAAAACTAATAAAGAACAAAAACTCATTTTACTTGATGGAATTCAATGGGTATAGAGTACCAAAGTT
The DNA here is from genome assembly GCA_037832345.1 of Rhizophora mangle. NCBI lineage: Eukaryota > Viridiplantae > Streptophyta > Magnoliopsida > Malpighiales > Rhizophoraceae > Rhizophora > Rhizophora mangle. Next base: position 2,645 of record JBAPLJ010000818.1, read on the forward strand.
TGCAAGTGTGCTTGTTCCAATGATTGTAATGTTTTATGTAAACACAAATGTGCTTTTAGGTATTGAGTGTTTTAATTCTTGAATAATGAGATCATCTCTTCATTTCCAAGTAGCAAAGCTCCTTCTTTCATTGCAAGCACTCATTTGTAGAAAATATGTATAAGAAATTGTAATCTAGACTACTCACACCATTTTTTTTAATAAAATTTAATAGTTTTAGTGTACCAAGGATGTATGAATAAGCCTTTTGCAATGAATATAATGTATGTTGTTCACACCAAAGTTAATTAAGAGATCTTTTTGTGTGAATGAGTCCTTGCAACAATGAAAGGGTCCTTGTTAGTTAGAAATGAAGAGATAGTCTCATTGAGGAAATGAAACACTGAATATGTATTTGAAAAGGTAATCTAGACCAATGAAAACTTTTTTTTTTTTGATAAAATTCAATGGATTTAAAGGACCCAAGAGGTACCAACAAGTTTGTTGCAATGAATATAATGTTTTATGTAAACACTAATGTTAATTTCACTATCATTTTGTGTAAATTTGTCTTTCCAATGAAAAGTGAAGTCTTATCATGAAAAGTTGAAGAGATAGTCTCATTGTTTAGGAATTAAACAATTCAATACCTCTAAGGAAAGGTAATAAAGATCAATGACTTATTTCACTTGACAGAACTCAATAAGTACAGAGTACCAAAGGTGTGTAAACATGCTTGTTCCAATAAATATAATATTTTGGGTAGACACAATTGTGCTTATATGTATTGAGTGTTTCAATTCCTAGATAATAAAATTGTCTCTTTATTTCTAACTAACAAAGCTTCGTTATTCATTGCAAGCACTCATTTACCAAAAATATGTATAAGAAATGGTAATTTAGACCAATCACACCTTTTTTTTTTTTTTCTATAAAATTCAATGGATTTAGAATATCAAAGAAGAAAAAATGAACTTGCTACAATGAATAAAATGTTTTATGTAGATACAAAAGTTAATTTGACTGTCTTTTTGGGTAAATTTGTTCTTCTAATGAAAAGTGGAGTCTTGTCATAAAAAATTGAAGAGACAATCTTATTATTTAAGAATTAAACAATTAAATACCTATAAGGAAAGATAATAAAGACCAATGATTCATTTTACTTGATGGAATTCAATGGGTACAAAGTATCAAAGTTGCATAAATGTGCTTGTTCCATTAAATATAATATTTTGTGTAGACACAAATATGCTTATACTTATCAATTGTTTCAATTCCTAAATAATGAGCTTGTTTCTTCAATTCAAACTAAGATGGCTTCTTCATTTGATGGAAGCACTAATTTACACAAAATATGTAGAAGAAATGATGATCTACACTAATCACACTAGTTTTTGATTGAATTCACCAAAGATGTATAGACAAGCTTAGTTCAATAAATATAATATTTTGTGTTGACACAAATGTTAATTTTATCATCATTTTGTGTAAATTTGTCCTTCAATGATAAGGGAATTTTTGTTATGAAAAATTAAATAGGCAATCTCATTGTTCAAAAAATTAAACCATTCAATATTTGAAAGGAAAGCTAATAAAAAATCAATGACTCATTTTACTTGATGGAATTCAATGGGTACATGGTACCAAAGGTGTGTAAATGTACTTATTTCAATGATTATAAGGTTTTGTGTAGGCATAAACATGCTTAGATGTATTGAGCATTTCAATTCCTAAATAATGAGATTCTCTCTTCATTTTTAACTAACAATGCTCCTTCTTCCACTCATTTACACAAAATGATAACGAAATTTTTGTTATGAAAAATTAAATAGGCAATCTCATTATTCAAGAATTAAACCATTCAATACTTAAATGGAAAGCTAATAAAGATCAATAACTCATTTTACTTGATGGAATTCAATGGGTATAGAGTAACAAAGGTGTGTAAATGTACTTTTTTCAATGATTATAAGGTTTTATGTAAGCACAAACACACTTAGATGTATTGAGCATTTTAATTCCTAAATAATGAGATTCTCTCTTCATTTTTAACTAACAATGCTCCTTCTTCCACTCATTTACACACAAAATATGTATAAGAAAGAAATTAATTCAATGGATTTAGTGTACCAAAGATGTACAAATGAGCTTATTGCAATGAATATAATGTTTGTTATGAACAAAAAAAAAAAACATAATTATGAGATTATTTTTTGTGAATGATTCCTTGCAATGAAGAAAGGAGCCTTGTTAGCTAAAGATGAAGTGATTGTCTCATTCAAGAATTGAAACCCTAAATACCTATTTGAAAAGGTAATGTAGATAAATCACATTTTTTTTTTTAAAATTTAATGAATTTAGAGTACAAAAAAATTTACAAACGAGCTTGTTGCAATGAATATAATATTTTAAGTAGACAAAATTGTTAATTTCATCAACATTTTTTGTAAATTTGTCCTTCCAATGATAAGAAAAGTCTTTTTATGAAAAATTGAAGGTGTAGTCTCATTGCTTTGGAATTAAACCATTCAATACTTGTTAAGAAAGATAAAAAAGATCAATGACTCATTTTACATGATGGAATTCAATGGGTACAAAGTACAAAATGTGTTTAAACAGGCATGATTATAAGGTTTTGTCTAGACACAAACATGCTTATATGTATTAAGTGTTTCAATTCCTAAATAATGAGACTAACTCTTCATTTCTAACTAACAAAGCTTCTTCTTTTGTTGCAAGCACTCATTTACACACAAAAACAACAACTAAAACAATTAGGAGTATATTTGTGTTAGCTTATTAAAGAAGTTTTGTCATTATCTATAGGGTTAGGGGTTGTTAATTTAGCTTATAAATGGGCTTGATTTCATTGTTAAAAATAAGTAGAACATTAATGAAACTAAAATTGAGAATTTTCTCCTTCAATTCTTTCAAGAACTAAAAAAACTTATCAAGAAACTAACTCTTCATGTGGTGTTTAACTTGACTTATCACTACAAAATCCCTTCTTTTTTGGAATATGGCATCATATCCTTCTTTACTCCTTAGGTTCATGTTCCTTAAACATTGGGTCTAGGCCTTGCATAATTGAAATCTAATTTTGCTTTCTTAGGTTCTTATTTGAATTCCTTATATATGTTGGGTCCCAAAGCCACATCTTTTGGGGTTCACATTAGATGGTCTCATTACTTAAGAATTTAAATAGTCAAAACATATAATAAGAGGCAATGTAGACCAATCACACCATATTTTGATGAAATTTGAATGAATTTAGAGTACCAAAGTTGTACAAATAAGCTTGTTGCAATGAATATAATGTTTGATATTGATAAAAAAGTTAATTGTGAGATCATTTTGTGTGAATGAGTCATTGCAATGGCATGAAGGGACTAGTTATCAAAAAATGAAGAGATAATCTCATTGTTTGGCAATTAAACTATTTAATCCCTTTAAGGAAAACTAATCAAGATCAATGATTGATTTCCTTGATGGAATTCAATAGATTTTTAGTACCAAAGATGTACAAATGTTGCATTAAATATAATGTTTGCTATTGACACAAATGTTAACTATGAGATTATTTATGTGTAATGAGTCATTCAATCAAAAGAGAAGTCTTATTATCAAAAAATGAAGTGATGATCTGATTGCTTAGGAATTAAACCATTTAATACCTATAAGGAAAGCAAATTAAGATCATTAAGTCATTTGCTTGAAGGAATTCAAGGTGTTTAGAGTACCAAAGTTAGACAAACAAGCATGTTAGTTTGAGATGAAGGATGGACTTCAATACATATAAGAAAAGTCAATTTCGACCAATCACTCCTATTTTTAATGGAGTTCAATGGATTCAAAGTACTAAAGATGCAAAAACAAGCTTCTTACAATGAATACAATGTTTGCTATTCACACAAAAGTTAATTTTGAGATCATTTTGTGTGAATGAGTCCTTGCAACAAAAAGAGAAGTGTTGTTATCAAAAAGTGAAGAGGTAGTTTCATTGTTCAAGAATTAAACAATTCAATACCTATAAGGAAAGCTAATGAAAATGAATGACTAATATTCTTGATGGAAGTCCATAAAAAAATGTATAATTGGTCTACATTAGCTTTTCTTATACATATTGTGTGTTTCAATTCATGAATCATGAGACTAGCTCTTCATTTCTAGCTAACAATGTTGCTTCCTTCATTGTAAGGACTCATTTACATAGAAGGATGGTGAAATTGACTTTTATGTCTACATAAAACATTGTATTCATTAGAGCAAGCACATTTGCACACCTTTGGCAAACACTTTAAACCCATTGAACTCCATCAAGTCAATGAGTCTTTACTCTTGATTAGCTTTTCTTATAGGTATTGAATGGTTTAATTTCCCAAAAAATGAGACCACCTCTTCATTTTTTGATAACATGTCTTCTCTTTTATTGTAAGGATTTATTCACACAAAATGATCTTGTGATTAACATTTGTGTCAACAATAAACATTGTATTCTTTGCAACAAGCTTGTTTATACATATTTGATACTCTAAATTCATTGAATTCCATCAAACAAAGCCTTTATTAATCTTAATTAGCATTTTTTTATACTTATTGAATGTTTTAATTCCTAAATAATAAGGCCTTCTCTTCATTTCTAGCTAATAAGGCTCCTTACTTTATTGTAAGGACTCATTTACTCAAAATCAGGGTGAAATTAACTTTTATGTTTACACAAAAATTATATTCATTTGAACAAACATGATTGTACACCTTTGGCACTCTAAATTTGGTACTTTAAATCCATTGAATTCTATCAAGTGAGTCATTAATCTTGATTAAATTTCCTTACAGGTATTGAATGGTTTAAATTTATAATAACGAGACTGCCTTTTCATTTTTCGATAACAAGGCTTCTATTTTTGTTACAAAGACTCATTCACACAAAATGATCTTCAAATTAACTTTTATGTTAATGGCAAACATTGTATTAATTGCAAGAAGCTGATTTCTACATCTTTGGTACTCTACATCCATGGTATTTCAACAAAAAAAGGTGTGATTATTCTAGATTAGCTTTTTCTTCTTTTCTTTTTTATAGTAATGAGTGTTTTAATTCTTGAACAATGAGTTTCTCTCTTCATCTCTAGCTAACAAGGCTTCTTCCTTCATTGCATGGGCTTATTCACACAAAATGATCTCATAATTAACTTTTGTGTCAAAATCAAATATATATTCATTGCAACAAGCTTGTTTGTACATTTTTGGTACTCTAAATCCATTGAATTCCATCAAAAAAGGTGTGATTGGTCTATATTACCTTTTCTTATACATATTGAGTTTTTAAATTCTTGAATAATGAGATTGTCTCCTCATTTCTTGCTAACAAGGCTCCTTCCTTCATTACAAGGACTCATTTACACAAAATGATGGTCAAATCAACTTTTGTGATGAGATCCATGGAAGACTTGATGCATGGAGGGTTTCCAAGGTTCCATTGAGCATTCATGAAGGGCCAATGACATATTCAAGAGAAAAAGGGATAAAAGAGGTAGTTAGCAGACAAATTGAAGAAATTTTGGTTAAAAAAGATAATTAATGCTTGAAAGGTAGCAAAGTATATCTTAATGCAAGCCAAGGCTTTATTAACTTAATGGGCTAGGGTTATATTAAAATTAACTCCTAAATAGAAGTTTGTGATAAAATATGAGTCTATAATAAAATAGACAAATTCTTACATCTTAGGAGTTTTTGGTTGTCTTTATTTGTAAGGTTTTTGGGGTTGTTGATTCAGCCTATAAATAGGCTAGATTGCATTGTTAAAAAGAGCCAAACATTAGTGAGAATTTTCTCCTTTGACTCTTTCAAGAACTAAAAAACTTATTAAAAACTAAATCTTCCTGCGGTGTTCAACCTAACTTATCACTCCCAAATCTCTTCTTTGCTAAGTGTGGCATCCATATCCTTCTTTATATCTTAGATTTGTGTTCCTTGATCATTGGGTCTATGTATTGCATGATTGAAATCTAATTTAGCTTTCTTGGTTTCTTGTTCAACTCCATGTGCATGTTGGGTTCCTAAGCCACATCTTTTGGGGTTGACATCATTTTGTGTTTACACAAAACATTATATTCATTGCAAGAAGCATATTTGTACATCTTTGGTACTCTAAACCCATTAAATTTCATCAAGTAAATGAGTCATAGATCTTGATTAGCTTTCCTTACAAGTGTTGAAAGGTTTAATTCTTGAACAATAAAGAGTGCCTCTTCATTTTTTGATAACAAGGCTTCACTTTTTGTTGTAAGGACTCATTCACATAAAATGATCTCATAATTAGCTTTTGTGTCAATGGCAAACATTATATTCCTTGCAATAGTCATGTTTGTACATTTTTAGTACTTTAAATCCATTGAATTTCACCAAAAAAAAAAAAAGGTTTGAATTGTCTAGATTACCTTTTCTAATACATATTATGTGTTTTAATTTTTAATAATAAGTCTGTCTCTTCATTTCTAACTAGCAAGGCTCCTTACTTTGTTGTAAGGACTCATTTACACAAAATGATTGCAAAATCAACTTTTGTACTTGCACAAAACATTATATTCATTACAACAGCACTTTTGTACACCTTTGGTACCCTAAAGCCATTGAATTCCATCAAATAAATGAGTCATTAATCTTGATTACATTTCCCTAAAGGTATTGAATGGTTAAATTCTTAAACAATGAGACCACCCCTTCATTTTTTGATAACAAAGTAATGAGATCCATGGAGAAGTTGATGCATAGAGGGCTTTTAAGGATCTATTGAGCATTCAAGAAGGGCCAATACATGTTCAAGAGGTAAAAGGATGAAAAAGGTACCTAGTAGGTAGAATGAAGAAATTTGGGCCAAAAATGCTAATTCAAGCTTGAAAAGTGGCAAGAAATATCTTAAATATATTAATTGGATCAAAGTACTTAATGAGCTTGGATTATAGTAAACTACACTCTTAAATAAGACTTTGTTATAAAATGGGACAGCTCCTAAAACAAATAGGAGTAGATTTATTATTTGCTTATTTAGAAGTTTGTCATTATCTCTAGGGTTAAGGTTGTTAATTTTAGCCAATAAATAAGCTTGATTTCATTGTTAAGAAAAAAAAAAACAAAACATTAGTGAAAATAAAAGTGAGAATTTTCTTCTTCAATTTTTTTCAAGAATTAAAGAACTTATCAAGAACTAAATCTTGATGTGATACTTAACCCAACTTATTACTCCCAAATCCCTTCTTTTTTGGAGTGTAGTGTCCATATCCTTTTTATACCTTGTGTTTGTGTTCCTTCGAATATTAGGTCTATGTCTTGTATGATTGAAACTTGATTTAGCTTTCTTCAGTTCTTATTTGATTCCTTGTAGGGTGTTGAGTCTTTAAGCCACATCTTTTGGGGTTCACATCTATTGTTATTAGAGCTTGGATCTAAATCAAGTTTGCTTATCTAATTTTGATTTTTTTTTTTTTTTTCATCTTTCTTCTTGGCTACATTCTATAAACTCTTGTTCTTTGAATTTGCAAACCCTAATTTATCTTTTCTTATCCATAAATCCTAGTTTATCTTTCTTTGACTTTAAATTTGTGAAAAAAAAGGTTGAGAAAAAAATGAACAAAGAAACCAAAAAAAAAAGCCAACCTTGAGTGATTATGGCAATATCTAAACGTTTTGGTCTTTCTAGCCATAATAACAACCTAGTTTCTAGCCCAACTCTTAATTTGTCAACAATTTCATTTTCCTTATTTTATCTTCTTTTTTTTTTTTTCTCCTTTGCTCAATTTTGCTCCATTTATTTTACTTGGTGAGTTTGGTTCCTTGAAGATTAATCCTCTTGATTTAGCTTGTTTAGTTCTTAAAGAGCTAAAATGGGAAATTTTATTGGTGAAAGCCAAGAGTGTGAACACATATTGATAAAAACCCTTAAAGAGTATAAACATGAGAGTGTGTGAAACTATTTTTAAGTGAAACACATGAGGGAGTGTTTTGTGTGGTATCCTAACCATTTTGCATAAAATTAAGACTATGTCTACCAAAGACAAAGTTGTAGCTAAGGAGGGAGGAAGTGGTGTCATTCATGATCAAAGGCTACGCAACAATAATTTGAGCACATGAACACCAAATTTGATGATATGAGGGATATGATGGAGAAACAAGCCAATACAATAGTGGAATTGCAAAGGAGGCATAGGGTCCATGAAGTTCCTAATGCAAGAAGGCTAAAGAGATGAGATTATGGTCATGAAGATGTAAAAAATGACAAAATTGATGATCCAACAACTTTGGTTAGAATTGCTAATAATAAAAATGGTTAAAGAGAATTGACAAGGCAAGACACCTATGACAATGATTTAAGGAGCATTGAAATAAGAATTTCTCTATTCAAAGGTAAAAGCAATCTTAAAGCCTACTTAGAATGGGAGAAGATGATTAAGTTGGTCTTTGACTACCATAACTACCCTAAAAAGAAAAAGGTAAAACTTATTGCTATTAAGTATACTAATTATGCTATTATTTGGTGGGATCAACTTGTTTTGACTAAGAGAAGGAATCATGAAAGGCCTATTTAGGAGGAGTTCATCCTTAATCACTATTATAGGGATTTGTACCAAAGGCTATAAGTGCTCACTTAAGGCACCACAAGTGTGGAGGACTACCATAAGGTGATGGAGATTGCCATGATCTAAGCTAATGTGAAGGAGGATAGTGAAGTAGCCATGGCTCAATTCTTGCAAGGGTTAAATAGAGAGATCACCAATGCAATTGCATTGCATCATTATATGGAGTTATAAGACTTGGTGCACATTGTGATGAAAGTTGAGAGGCAACTCAAACAAAAGGGTTCTACACAGTTTAGATAGAATTTGGGTTCCTCTTCATCTTGGAAGCCAAATTAGAGAAAAAGGGATGGTAAGGCTAATTACAAGCCTAAGGCCAAATCTTACAAGAGTAAGTTAGTGAGTCCTAACAAGGAGAGAGGTAATTCTAATTCCTAACCTAGTATAAATAAAGATGTTAAATGTTTTAAGTATATGGGAAGGGGATATATTGCATCTCAATGTTTAAATATGTGTACCAAGGTGTTGCAGTGTAATGGTGATATTGATATAGAAAGAGAGTCTAATGATGATTCCATGCCACCATTGGAGGATGTAAGTGATGGAAAGGAGTACCTAGTTGGGAGAGATGTGTTTGTGGCTAGATAAGCATTTGGTGCACAAGCCATGGAAGATGATGAAGTGCAAAGAGATAATATCTTCCATACATAGTGGCACATCAAAGATAAGGTATGCAACATGATCATTAATAGGGGTCGTTGTACAAATGTAGCTACTTTGGTTGAAAAGCTTAATTTAGCTACCATGAAGCACCCAAGGCTATATACACTTCAATGGTTGAATGAATGTGGGGAGGTTAAGAGAAATAAGTAGGTATTATTATCATTTACTATTGGGAGATATATTGATGATGAGGTCTTGTGTGATGTACCCATGGATGCTGGGCATATTTTGTTGGGAAGACCATCTTAATATGATCGTTATGTAATGCATGATGGGTTTAAAAATAGGTACTTTTTTTGTAACAAATGATAAACCTATTACTCTTGTACCTTTGACACCTTGCCAAGTATAAGATGATCAATTAAGGAATAAAAAAGAAGGTGAGAGGGAAAAAAAAAAAAAGAAACTGAGGCTAAGGGGAGAAAAAAGGAAAAGAATGGAGAGAAAGGAGATAAGACTAAGAGAAAAGAAGAAAGAGGGTAAGAGGAAAAATTTGAGAGTTAGTATGAAAAAGAGTGATGTTAAGAGAGGTTTCTATTCAAAATAGCCTATAATTGTACTTTTATACAAAGAGACTTATTTTAGTACTAATGATCTTAGCCCTTCCATGCCTAGTGTTGTCATTTCTTTTTTGTAGGAATTTCATGATGTTTTTCCCAAATAACCAAGAGGCTTGCCACCTTTGAGGGGAATAGAACATTAGATTGAATTCATCCATGGTTTGATAATTCCAAACTAATTGACCTATTGAAGTAATTTTGAAGAGACAAAGGAGCTTCAAAGGCAATTTAATGAGCTCATGGCAAAGGGATATGTGAGGAAGAGCAAGAGTCCATGTGTAGTATTAGTATTGCTTGTGCCTAAGAAGGATGGGACTTGGAGGATGTGCATTAATTGTTAAGTAGTTAACAAAATCACTATAACGTATCACCATCCAATAACTAGATTGGATGACAAGTTAGATAAATTGCATGGTTCATATGTCATTTCTAAAATTGATTTGAAAAGTGGATATTACTAAATTAGGATGAGAGAGGTAGATGAGTGGAAAACAACTTTCAAAACTAAGTATGGTTTGCATGAATGGCTTGTTATGCCATTTGGTCTCACTAATGAGCACTTTTATGAGATTGATGAATCATGTTTTACATGCATTCATTGGTAATTTTGTGGTTATGTATTTCAATGATATTTTTGGTTTATAGCAAAAACTTAGATGAGCATCTTGATCATTTATGTTTTGTTCTACGTGTTTTATGTTTTAAGAAATTAAATGCTAACCTAAAAATTGTTCTTTTTGCACTAATTAGATCCTATTTCTTGGCTATATTATGAGTGCTAGGGGTATTGAGATTGACAAAGAAAAGTTTAGGGCAATTCGAGCTAGTTTTCTATAGACACTTTATTAGGTCCTCTAGCACCATTACTGCACCATTAATTGATTGAGATTGTTATAAAGAATGTGGGATTTAAGTGGAGTGGTGATCAAGACAAAGCTTTTAATATAATCAAGGAAAAATTTTATTCTACTCCCTTACTTGTTTTACCTAATTTTACTAGAACTTTTTAGATTGTGTGTGATGCTTTAGGTATTGGCATTGGAGCTATTTTATTGCAAGAATTCAACCAATTGCCTACTTTAGTGAAAAGTTAAGTGGAGTAGCCCTTAGTTATCCCACTTATGATAAGGAGATGTGTGCATTGGTATAGGCCTTGGAGATATGGTAGCACTACCTTTGGCCGAATGAGTTTGTCATCCATACTAACCACAAATCCTTGAAGCACTTAAAGGAATGAAAGAAGTTGAACAAGAGACATGCCAAATATGTCAAATTCAATGAAACAAATATTATATTCACTTCAACAAGCTTGTTTCTACATCTTTGGTACTCTAAACCCATCGAATATTGTTAAAAAAAGGTATGGGTGGTCTTGATTTGCTTTTCTTATATGTATTATGTTGCCTTCCTTGACCAAGGATCTTGTCACTGGGTGATTCACAAGAAAGTCCAGCTCTATAAGTCGTCCCTTCCCTTTATTAGGATTTTTAGAAGGACCTATTTTTATAATAAGAGTTCAACTCATCAAAGGGAGACTGAAACCTTAGGCCTCATTTAGAAAGAGAACCCAATCTCTAGGTTAAAGATAAAATTTAGCTTGTAATTTTATTGGTCACTAGGTCCTTTAAATAGAACAAGTTTGCTAAAAATAAGAAACCTATAATTTTGGATCTAAATTTCAAAATTTAAGGAACAACCTAACTTAAGAGATAAGTCTCCAGCAAACCAAACAACATAAAAAGAAAATAGATAAATAATAACTTAAGCTAGAAGTTAATTAACGCATCTTTTATATACGCATCCAACAAATGAGTCCATAACATCACCCTCCCCCTAAAGAAAGAGCTTGTCCTCAAGCTCAAAGGTCGGATATGCATTGCAGAATTGATCTAAGATTCCTAAGTTGAGTTGGCAACATCAATTCCAATCCAATGTACTAATAGCTCCCAGTTACCACGATTCAGACAAGCTCACAGAACAGCAGCAGGAGTTGGGATGACCCAACCATTGTTAACTGGAGGCAATGATGGCAAAAGAGTAGGTGGTGCACCCTTAAGTGGTTTCAGAAGAGAGACATGGAAGACATTGTGGAGCTTAGAGTCAGCTGGTAATTGGAGCTTGTAAGCAACAGATCCATGTAGTTCATCCAGCAACTCATCTACCACCATGATAAGAAATTTACCTTTCATAGTTATGGCAATTAGCTCTCTATAATTGAAACAAAACTGCCAAGGCCCATCATGTTTCCTAACCAATAGCACGGGTGAGGAGAAGGGGGATCTACTTGGCTGAATGATCTCTTGCTGCAACATTTGTGCACATTGGTTCTCTATCTCAACTTTCTGAAGGTGTGGGTATCGATATGGCCATACCATTATTGGACCCGAAGTGGGCTCAAGGCAAATTCGGTGATCATAATTGCGAATTGGGAGCAGACCAGTTGGTTCTTAAAATAAATCAGCAAACTTAGACAATAATTGTTTAAGCTGGGCATGGCGAGAATCCATCTGTTTGAGCAAATGAAGGTAGTGCTGGTTTGGTGTTTGTAGCCCATAAAGCACAATTTGTCTTCCACTAGCATCAAAGTTCACAGTGAGAGAGGCAAAATCCCAAAATATCAGTCCAAACATTCGGAGCCATTTAATTCCTAGCACTAAATCAAAACCAGCCAGGGGAAGCACAAAAAAATCAGCAAAAAAGTTATTATTATCAATTGAGAAGGGAACCTTTCAGCAAAGGCCACTGCTGTGCACATCCTCCCTATTCACCACTAATACAGTCATGCTAGAATTTGGTTGAACTTGTATCCCAAGGTCTTTGGCTGCTGTTAAACTAATAAAATTATGGGTACTCCCCAAATCTACTAACTCGTGTAGTAGCAAGTCTTGGATAACAGCCTCAACTTGCATTGTAGTTGCCCCCTTTTGACCTGTAATGGCATGAATTTAAATCTTTGGTTCCACCTCAGACTCAAGTGCTAATTCCTCCCTGTTCTGTTTACCCAACTCAAGCCAAAAAAGCATCTTACATTGGTGTACTTCTGAATATGGCTTGTTACAATTATAACAAAGCCCTCGTGCCATTCTTTCTGCCATCTCAGCTCTTGTCAGTTTCTTAATGAAAGGTGAGGAAGGACTTACAATAATTTTGTTGTCAATCTACACTCTCAGACTAGTATTGTTCCTGACTGGAGGTGTTGTCTGTGTTATGTTCGATGAAGGAATGCCTCAGTTGCCTTGCCACATCCCCTTCTTCTATACTAGTTTTTGCAACACTTTCTATTTAGCTTTAAAGGCTCTAGCTAGATTCATGGCATGGGCTAAATCAAGTGGTGTGTGAAGCTCCACATCCAAGCAAATTGAATTAGACAATCCCATGGTGAATAAACTTACATGCTGGTCTGTTCTGATGAATCAACTTGCTTGTGCCAATTGCTCCTGAAATTGGCTTTGATAATCCTTAACTGACCCTGTCTGTTTAAGTTTGACCAGCTCCCCTAAGGGATTGCTATGTGCCAGAGGGCCAAATCAAAGCAAATAGTGCTCTTTGAACCCATTTCAACTAATTGCGGGTTGCTTAGATTCCAACTGGTGATACCACAATTGTGCCTCCCCAAGGAGATGGAATGTGGCTAGCCCCACCTTGTCTGCTTCCATGGTGCACTGATTAGCAAAAAATTTTTCACACCGATGTAACCAGAATAAGGGATCTTCTGTACTAGCAAAGTTGGGAAATGTAATTTCGTATATCGAGGCACCATTCCCCCGCTTGTTTCCATACCAGCCCCTAACATTGGATTACTTACATTAATCACAAGTGGTGTTTGCTCTTGTGGTTTCCGATTCCACACACATACTTTTCGGGAGGCTTGCCATCATCTCTCTCAATTGCAATGAGAGTTCTTGCAAATTATTTCCCAACCGTCGCTTTACCTCAACAACCCTAGCATCACTTGTGGCTTGTGCCCCTTTGAGGAATGCACATAGTCTGTCCTTAGTTTGAGAGTCACCCATTATGTTTGGCTCTAATACCAATTTGTTGCCTTCCTTGACCAAGGATCTGGTCACTGGGCAATTCACAAGAAAGTCCAGCTCTATAAGTCGTTCCTTCCCTTTATTAGGGTTTTTTGAATGACCTATTTTTATAATAAGAGTTCAGCTCATCAAAGGGAGATTGAAACCTTAGGCCTTATTTAAAGAGAGAACCCAATCTCTAGGTTAATGATAAAATTCAACTTGTGATTTTATTAGTCACTAGGTCCTTAAAATAGAAAAAATTTGCTAAAAATAAGAAACCTATAATTTCGTATCTAAATTCCAAATTTTAAGGAACAACCTAACCTAAGAGATAAGTCTCCATCAAACCAAACAACATAAAGAGAATGTAAAAAAATAATAACTTATGCTAGAAGTTCATTAACGCGTATTTTATACACGCATCCAACAAATGAGTTTGTAACATATTAAGTGCCTTAAACCCTAAATAATGGCACCATCACTTTAGTTTTAACTAGCAACTCTCCTTCCTTTGTTACAATGACTCATTTACACAAAATGATGAAGAAATTAAATTCTGTGTCTACATAAAGCATTGTATTCATTGGAAGAAGCACATTTGTACACCTTTAGTGCTTTAAATCCATTAATTCTATTAAACAAAGAAGTAATTGATCTTAATTAGCTTTCACTATTAATATTGAATGTTTTAATTCCTAGATAATGTGATCATCTCCTCATCTCTTGTTTTTTTTTTTTTTTATGACAAGCACTTTAATATCCATTATATTTATTATATTGAACCATGCTTTCGTAAGTTTTTGGGTTTTGGGGCTTAAGGCTTCAAAATTGGGCATGCTTGAGGCTAAAGACTTAAAAGAGTCATTAGTGGTTTGCTTTCATGGTCTTGGAATGTTTTTGGAACCTAAATGGTTTGAGATTTGGCTTTCTGAGTTGAACATGTCAACTTGTGCATTTGGTTGGGTTGTTTGTGATTAGATCTTTTCATGTTGGGCTTTCTTTACTTGGACTATCTTTTTGGATTTTTTGGTCATTTTGGGCTTTTTTTGAGGTTAAGGTTCTTGTTCCCTACAAGAATTCTCTTGTAAGAAAATCTGGTTAGTGGTTTGAAGAACCTCAAATATGTTCAATTTCAAAATCAAAAACACTTAAAATTGCTTATCATTGTACAAAAATCTATTTAGATGCAATATTTTGAATAAATCTTTTTATAAAATAAATTTTGCTACTTGACAATCAATGCATAATAAGAATTTTTGATTTAGCAAATTATGCCAAAATTTTGAAATGCATAAAACAATTGCCAAATTTTCCTTTTTAATGGTGGAATACCACCTTTGACAATTGTTCCAATGCTTGGATGTGAATCAAACATGTTGTTCATGCTAATTGTTGATTTGTTTCAAAATCCCTCCCTATCCTAGTTTAGACAAATCAATCTCAACTATTTTGGGTAGGCTGGGATTGCTTATATAAAGACAGGGCAACTCTTTGACCTAACATTTAATCTCCCTCACTATGACTTTATTAGAGGTTTTAAGTTCATCAACTTAAAGACCAGCTTCATCCTTTATTCTCAAAAAATAGTTTAGGAGTACTAGCTTCTAAGGTTTCAACCAATAATGCCTATAATTGGGCTTGAACAATATTAGGCAGTTTAAAGGCTTGAAGCTTTTGTGAATTTTACAATATCTAGACATATGATTAGGCTTACCATAGTTATAACAGACATATTTGGATGTCTAGGCTTTTGTTTGTTTAGGCTTATTAAGTTTGGGCCTAAAAGTTGTTTTGAGCTTAGAAGATTGTTGGTGTTGGTTAGGCTTAGATTTTGTGTAAAAAAAAATTTTTTTTGATTTGGTATTGGGCCTATACTTTCTTTTTACCTTTTCTTTGTGATTGAGGTTATCATTAAATAGGGTATTGAAAGATCCTAGTTTCTTCTGAGTCTGCTTTTGTTCCCACTTGATTTGTTTTTGGAGCTTTGGATCTACAAAGATCTATAGTCCTTCTTTCTAGACAAAGCTCATCAATTAATGAGGAATTTTACCATTATACTGAGTTTTTAGTTTAGATCTTACCTTATTGCCGAGTAGCCTTGGTAATCCTACCAAAAACTTTTCTTTCCAGAAAACTTGATTCACATCGTCTTATTGAATGACATGCATTAAAAACATATTTTTATACTAATGAAAATTGTGCAAATATTTGCATTCAAGATTGGATAAGAGTTTAATGTTCCTATCCTTTAGGTAAGATGGATCACCAATAAAGTGCTTTGTTATGGCAATGATAAGACTTGCCATGACATTGGGGATTGTTTGTTGGTTATTATCAAAGAGAGGCTCACCATGAATATCTCTCTTGATAGCTTGGAAAATGTTATTGTGGTCAGCTGGAGTGAGTGTGTGATCCATCAAGCCTTTGAGCTATCTTGAGAATCTTAGAACAAGGATCTTTGCAATAGTGTGGCCAGAGGTATGACTATGGGTCCAAATGCATTGGGCACCATGGTCATTTGTTGAAGGAGATTCAAAATCTGATGTTCAAAATATCCATCAATGTTCCACTCACAAATTGAATTGGCTTTTCTTTGAAAGCAAGGTCAAGAGCCCTAGGTCTAGGATAATGCATCTTTGAAGATGTTCCCACTAGTTCCACTTGAGATGTTGTACCTTTAGTGATTCTGTGTCTGACATAAAAGCTTAAGATGAGTCATCATCAAGTGCAGTCAAAGTTTGTACCTCTTTACTTATTGATTTTTTAAGTTTAGACTCCTTTAAAGCCTACTGTTTGAGCATCAAAGCTTCCCAAAAGTCATTCGATGATGTATTTGAAATTTGAAAGGGTTTAAAAATAGCTTTTTTTGAAAACTTTGTAGCAAAGGCATCAATTTTTGAAATTTTTTTTGAAATTGAAAACTTGATATAGTGGCATCCACATTTGAGAGATGGTTGCCAATTATTTATAAAATTTTATTTGTATAAATATTTTATTCAATAAGCTTTTGTATATCTTTTGTTCAAAAATCTTTATGCTCTATATGTATTTTGAATGATGACATAAGAACAAAAGAGCCTTTGTGCTTGAATTGAATTTCACATGATGAAAGATGGACTAACTCTATTTTTGAGCCATTCATTAACTCGCAATGTTATGATTGGATTTTGAGCTTGTATTTCATCTTCCACTATGAAAGATGACCATAGTTACTCATATCCCCTTTGAAAATGGTACTTATCAAACTAATCAAGAAATAAAACATGCATTTTATTTATGGTCATCCAATCATAATAACCTTGCCAGATGTCCAATTTTTTTCTCATTTTGAAAATTTTTGAAAAACCATTCTCTTTTTTAAGCATTTTGTTGGCCATAAAATTCTTTTCTTAAATTTTTTTTTTATCACAAAATCCTTTTCCAAAACATAGAACCTAAGATGTATCTTAGGCTTAATAAGAAACTTGTCCTATGATGCTGAGGCTTGAGGAGATTCTAGGGATTTCTATTGTGGTGACACATAAGTGGCTCGAGGGACCTATCCATATAGATCTACACTTCTTGTATTACCATTTTAAGCATAAAGTGTTAAATGGCTATCTCACAAAAAGATTGCATTGCAAATAATTTAAGATTTTAGTTTCTAGATCTTTATCCTTAATAGATTTGGATCTGGCACTTGTGGAGTGTTTAGCAAAAGATAAGCTAGCACTGCCATCTCTATGCTAAGTAATCTTGTTGATATTCATTGCCAATAGAGGCTTTAGGGTAGAAATATTTTCAAGTTTCCAAGTGTCAAGTAGATTTACCTCGTGCCATTTGATATACCTAGGTGTTTGGAAGTTAGCTCTGTGTATGTCTATTTCCTACATAACTTTTTCTTTGCAGGCTCCATGATAAAGGGCTTTGGTGTTGAATGCTATTTTCATAGCCTTATAATGTATCCTATACATTAGGCTTAGTGGAATCAGTCCTTCGGTGAATTAATTGTTGTGAAGTTTGATTTGCAAGGTAAGAACATCAAGAATAATCCCTTCACATACACCAAGATCCATCCTTCTTGGGAACTAAGAGGGCTGGAACAACACATGGATTCATGCTTTCTCTCACAAATCCCTTCATTATCAAATCTTCAACTTGCTGCTGTAACTCTTCATGTTGTTTAGGATTCATGTGATAAGCTGCATTGTGTGGGAGGATAGAGCCTAGAATTAGGTCAATTTTGCGCTGAATATATCTCATTAGAGGTAAGTTGAGAGGCGTTTCTTTTGGCACAACATCTACAAATCCTTCTAATAGAGGTTGAACTAGTGGATTATGTTCCCTTAATTTAGCAATTGATTCATCCACAAGCACAACATCATACATCTCTTTGTCTTCTGAAAACATCTTTTCAATTATAGTGCCAGAAAGTAAAATATTCCCCTCACCATTTGTATACTTGGGAACATGATCTGGTTTCATCATAACTAAAACAATTCTAACACCTTCCTTCACAAATGAGTAAGTATTTTTGTAGCCATCATTAACTACTTTCCTATCATATAACCATGGTATACCTAACAATAAGTGAGTAACATCCATGGCAGCAACATCACACTAGACTTCATCTCTATATTTTTGCCTAATAAAAAATTTTACTAAGCATTTTTCGATTATCCTTACCTTAGTTCCTTTGTGAATCCATTGCATTTTGTAAGGGTGAGGATGCTCTTTAGTTTTCAGGCTTAGCTTCTCCACCATCTTTGTTGCTACCACATTAGAAGTGCTTCTTCCACTATCAATAATGAGGTCACACAATTTTCCATGAGAGGTACACCTAGTAGTATGGAAGATGCTTTCCCACAACCACTCATTTTTGTCTTTCTTAGAAGTGATGTTCAAACTTCTCTAAATCACAAGCATTTCACCCTCATCAGGGCAAATAACTTCTTCCTTATAAATAAGGTCTCCTAGCTCTTCTTCATTTTCTTCAACATCTTCCTCCACCAAGGTCACAACTTTGTGATTTGGGCATTTAGAAGCAATATGCCAATAGCCTTGACATTTAAAGCATCTTTTTAGATGTTATTAGAAGAATTAGCTTGTTTGACACCTTTGGAAGCACTTTTGTCACAAGAAGACTTGATTGAAGAGTGTGTCCTTGAACTTGAACTACTTCCTTAGTTTAAAGGAAAAGTTCTAGTGGCTGATTTTGGAGTAGCCTTTGAACCTCCTTCCTATGCTTTTCAA
This sequence comes from Rhizophora mangle, assembly GCA_037832345.1. Classification (NCBI taxonomy): domain Eukaryota; kingdom Viridiplantae; phylum Streptophyta; class Magnoliopsida; order Malpighiales; family Rhizophoraceae; genus Rhizophora; species Rhizophora mangle. Next base: position 21,728 of record JBAPLJ010000818.1, read on the forward strand.
TAGTCAAAGCAAGCTTTTTTACATAATTGACATACCAATATGGTTGCAATTGAACAACATCATCAATCTCCCTTTTCAGGCCTCTTAAGTATTAGGCAATAGTTTGCTCTTCTAGTTCAACCACATCACCCTTCATCTTGAGTTGTGCAAACTCCACATTATATTCCTTCACACTCATTTCTAGTTGTTGCTCAAGAGAGTGAATTTTCATGTACATCTTCCTTTGATAATTCTCAAGTAGAAATTTCCTTTTCAACTCCTTCTTCATTTTCTCCCATGTTCTAATTTCTCTTCTCCCCTCCCAATCTCTTTGTTTCTTTATGTTCTCCCACCATAGAGAAGCATACTTCTTGAGTTTTAGAGCTACCAACTTGAACATCCTATCCTCAGGAAACTCCTTATGTTCAAAAATACATTCAACACTAGTAACCAATCAAGGAACTCATTAAGTTGCATTTTTCCCTCAAACTCAAGAATTTCAATATTCATGTCAAATCCTTTGAAGTTGGAATGATTCCTTCTTATAGGCGAGCAATAAGAAGAGGAGTCATTACTTGAATCTTGATAATCATAAAAAAAAGGGCTTTCACATGCAGCATCGAAAGAATCATCATCATGATCACGTGTCCATTCATACTGATTCAAGCATTGTTAGAGTTCATAAAGTCTTCTTCTCAATTCATCCATCTCAAAATAACTGCTATCACTTTCTAGAGTTGTAATATATTGTCAATAACGAACCATGAAAATTTGGGTCTTGTGGGTTATGCTCTAATACCAAACTTGATATGGGAAAAGGATCCAACAATAACCTTTACTCCAGGGATACATGAGAAACTTCACCACCTTAGAGATATAGGGCTGATAGCAGTCAATACTCTTAAGGGATCCACTCAAGAGATATAGAAATGCTAGGGTTAAGTCACCACTCAATGGAATCCACCATAGAGATACAAATCATAAAAGAAAACTTTTCAAATTCCTTACGGTTAAATTTTAATTATTCATTGAAAATCAGGTTTTTTACATACCAGAGAAAACTATAAATAAAAGGCTTTGGAATATCACTCCAAGCATAGGAAAATGATTCAATATCTTGACCTTTGACTATCTTGGTGGCTAATGAAGGAACTTTAATCTTGATGTTCTAAATTCATATGAATCTAAACATCTAAAGCTTTTAAATGGCTACTCATGACTATCATTGGGCTTGGGCAGAAGGTCCAGTAATTGGAACAAGTTTGACATGCAATCCATTCTTTTGATAGCATAATGAGAATTTTTTGTGCTTGGCCTAGGTCTTGGATTAATTCTTGGTTATTCTTAAGAGCTCCTGCATCACTTGGATTGACACTTCCTCTATTTGGAGGACTTGCTTGATTGTCCTTCCTCAACAATATGCACTTTTGAAATATAAGAGCCTTGCTCTTTGTTTTCTTCATGTATGTAAAACTCTTTATCTACACTAGGATGGTTAGTAAGCTTTTCAAGAGAAATATCCTTTACTTTATGCTTTAGGCTTCTCTTGAAATCTTTCCATGAAGGTGGCAATTTGTCTCTTATTGGACTCACAACAATGGTTTCATCCATAAACACCTTGTGTTGTGAAAAGTAATTAAGTTTTTTCTCAATCTTAGCAAATTGTTACATTACTTGTCTACTGTCAGTCACCTCATAATTGTTGAATTTAGTGACAAGTAATTTCTTGCTTGTTGCATGTTGCATATATTTAATCTCTAATTTTTCCTATAGTTTCGTTGTAGATTGAAATTTGTTGTAGACATCAAAGAATGAATCACTCATAGCATTTGAGATGTGTCCCCCACATATCTCATCATTTGTCTCCCATTTTTGTCTCTTCCTAGTATTACTAATAGTCTCATTTTCTAGCTCTTTTGGTCTTATAGTGTTTAGAACATAAGCCACTTGTAGTGACACTAATAGAAAGTGAACCCCCCTTATGCTAGTGTATGAAGTTTCCTCCATCAGACCTCTTTAACTTCACAAAATCACAAGCCAACTCTTTTGACATGCTAGGCATAGTTAAAACATTTTACTTTAAGATTATTAGTAACAAAAAATTGGGCTACTTTGAAAATTGAAAGATGATTACTTCAAGTCGTATATCTGACATTACTCAATTGAAGGAACAATTTGCCCTCACTAATTTGCAACAAAGGTTTATGTAAATTTCAACATAAGATGAAGTGAAGCATGCTTGATTGCAAGATGCACTATTGAAATCAAGCCCTTGAGAAGTTGGTGCACTTTTAGAAGTGCTCTCTAAAATGTTTATAATATTTCTATAGCAATATTATAGACAAAAGGATCCTTTATACAATAATAGATATACCAAGAGAAAAAAAATAAAATTTTTATGTGTTGAGCAAATGCTAGACCCTCAATATATATAAAAGTAATAGTGATTTTTAAATAGTAGGTACCCTTATTTTGGTAGTTAAAAATTTAACCATTTAATAAATGGCCACATGTTCAAATGCTAGGGGCATAAATTTTTTGTTACATCTTGTCATTTATTTTGAAATGACATATAAAATAAGTAGGTGATAACTTTTAGTAATTGCTCTTTAGTCTAGTGGTCACACTCTTTTGTTGCAACCCATTGGTCGTGGGATCAAAACCCATTTGACACTATTTTTAGTTATTTATTGTGGCCACATTTAATAATCTTTTGGTATGACCTATAAGTCTTGGATTCAAAACCCATTAGACATTATTTTTAATTATTTATTGTAGTCATGTTTATTTGTCAGTGGACATAATAAATAATTGTTTAGAGTAGTTAGACTAATGGTTATGTTGCTTTGCATTGCATATGCCTCTTAGGTTCAAATCATAAGGGACACAACCTTTCATAAGCTTTTGTTTTCATTTTGAAAAATCCCAACACTAAATGGCATTTAGTTTATTTAAGATGTTCTATTTATTTTACAATAGATTACCAAATATATTCTTATTACACTTGATTTCAACCACTAAAAACATTATAATAGAATCCTATATCAAGGTGAAGCTATCGTAATGATCTCGAATAAGACTCTTAAATTATTGGTGTCAACTACATCACTTCAAAAAGAAAGAGTTGTTGTCCCTTATCCTACTAAAGCCATCCTAATGTTACAAAAGAATAGTTAAGTCATTAAAAATAACTTGAGGAAGGTAGCTTAGCTTTACTAATGGAAAATCTAATTACCAGACACAAAAGCTCTATTAAGTTTGTCTCATATGATATGAGCTCCATTACTACTATTTTGCCAAGTGAAATTTGGCCCTAAAAAATTCCAAACAAATTAATCGATAAGCTTACAAATGTTTTCAAAAAATTTAGTGGCAATGAGCTATTTTTAATTAATCACCACACTTTTCTCAAAGATTAAATATATCCTGTTGGTATTTATAGAGAAAAAGGAAAAAAAAAACTCATAAGAAGGAACATGAGAATATGAAACTGAAAATGTTGTATTGCTTCTTCATTCAATGCATTTTTCTTAAATACAAAATGATTTTAATAGAAAACTATAATGATTGCTACTCACAAGGCATGATCTTCCTATTTGGAGACCATAAACAAAACCCACTAACACATGACTAACTTTCTTAAAATTTGGTCAGACATGGCATAATCAGTTTGACCACTTTCTATACACATCTCATTCTTTATCACACATCAATAGCCCATGACTACATAAGGCAATTAATGAAGCGTTCATGCAATGCTCCTCCTTGCCTTAGCACCTACAAAGGCATAATTTATTTCTTAAAGCTTTAAATCTAGCTTTGGTTAACACTTATGCAATTTAATCCTTAATTTTGTAACAAAGCAAATTGACTTCACCTTCTTTTGACACTTCTCTTAGGAAATATAACTTGATCATAAAATGTTTAGCCATATCATGGAAAATAAGATTATTTGAGATTGAAATTGCAGCTTGGTTATCTATTTGAATCTATGTTGGCTCCTTCTCTTCCAAGTGTAAGTCTATAAGTATCTTCCTAAGCCAAAGTGCTTGATTTCTAGCAGTAGTGGCTACAACATGCTTAGCCTCAACAATGCTCTGAGCTATCAATTCTCACTTCTTTGAGCATTATGATAAAATTCTTGACATAGAGTTGAAACAAAGACCTATTGTGCATCTCATGTCACTAATTGAATCCATGTAATCATTATCAAAATAACCATAAATTTTAAAATCTTAATAGTAGAAATATTTAATAGAATAATTTATGGTGTCCTTCATATATCTGACAATCCTTTTAGTAGCTTAAAAGTCCAGCTCACTGGCATAATGCATGAATCATGAGAGCAAGCTCACTACAATCATAATGTCTGGTTTGGTGCCAATAAGATACATCAAACAACTAATTAAACTTTTGCATAGACCTTTATCAACTTTGCTTGATCCATCATCCTTGCTAAATTTATCCTTCAAATTCATTAGAGTATTTATGCATTTATAGTCCTCCATGTGAAATTTCTTAAGTATTTCCCCTACATATTTCTTTTGGCATATAAAGACTTCATCTTAATTTTGCATCACCTCCTTTCCAAAAAAAGTAGGAAATTAATGAAGGTTTATCATCTTAAATACTTAGACCATTTAAGCATAAAACTCCTTTATTAGCTCCTCATCACTTCTTGGCTCAAGCATGTCATTAACATAAATAAAGACTATAATCAAGTTAGCACTAGTATCTTTTACATTTAACATAGCTTCAAATAGGCTTTCATCAAAGCCAAGTCCCAATAAGTATTCATCAATTTTGCTATACTAGACCCTAAGAGCCTTTTTAAGGCCATACAAGGTCTTCTTAAACAAGTAGAATTGCTCTATTCTGCCTTGACTTGAAAATCTTTTGGCAACTTTACAAAGATCTCCTCTTGCAAATAACCATTTAAAAACACATCTTTTACATATAGTTGGTAAACCTAGCATCCCTTTTGTGCTATCGAGGAAAGGAGGATTTTAATTGCATCAAGTCTTGCTACTAGAGCAAAAGTCTTAGAGAAATATATTCCAAACACTTGAGCATACCTTTTCACAACTAATCTAGCTTTATATTTGTTTCCATTTGCATTAAGTTTGGTTCCATACGCCCATTTGACACTTATGGGCATTTTGTGTTGAGTTCAATTCACTAGCTCTTAAATGTCATTTCTTTTAATCAATTTGAGATTCTCTTTCATTGCTTTAATCCATTTTTCATCCTTCTCTACCTCTTTAAACACTACATGCTGAAAAATAGCAATGTTACACCTTTCATAAATATCAAACAATGGCCTTATACCTTTAATTGGTACTTCATCTATGTCATCCTCAAAATTTTGCTAACATTTTGAGTGTTGCTCCTTTTTAGACAACTTGTCTATCTTGACATCTTTGCTTATAAAAGCTTTTCCATTTTATGGTTGGAAAATTCTGTAAGCCATGGATGAGTTACTATATCTAATAACAACTCTTGGTTATGTCTTCTTATCTAGTTTATCTCTTTTTACTTATGACACATAAGAAAAACGTAGGCAACCAAAAGTTCCTAAATGCTACAAGTCTATTTTTTTGACCAAAACATGCTTCAAATGGGGTTCTCTTCTATAAAACTCTAGTTGTTAATCTATTTACTACAAATGTTGTTGTGCTTGCAACTTTTGCCCACAATTTCTTTGGTAGCTCCTTTTCATACAGCATACACCTTATCATCTTCATTATAATTTTTTTTTTCTTTCACTTACTCCATTCTATTATGGAGTGTAGGGTGTTGTTAGTTGGCGCTTAATACCAGCTTCTTCACAAAATTTGTTAAACTTGTCAAAAGTATATTCCTTCCTATTATCTAATCTTATTACCTACATTTTGCAATGACTTTGGTTCTCCACCTATACTTTAAATCTACAAAATAATGAGTAACCTCAGATTTGAATTTGATAAAATAAATCCAACATAATCTATTATAATCATCAATAAATGCAATATACTATTTACTACCATTCAAAGATGATGTTTTCTAAGGTCATTTGACATCTATGTGAACTAGTTGATGTTTATGTGTTTGTTCTCCATGTAGTTTGAGTGAAGGGACTTTTGACTTATTTTCCATATTAACAAGCCACATAATCTACCACCCTTTCTTCCAATAGTGGTACTCCTTTCACTAGATCATGTTTTTGCATATAAGGAAGTCTAGCTTGGTGGAAATGTCCAAGCCTCTTGTGCCATAAGTCTACATTGCTTGGGTTACATGGAAAGGCTATGTGCTACTCCTTCATCTAATATAAAGCATAACTTTTTTCTCTCATTTTCATTTAAATGTATTGTTGCCTTTTTCATTTTTAATATTGCATCATTTGTCTTCAAATAACATTTTAAAACCTTTTTCAAATAGTTGTCCAAGTTTAAGCAATTTTTGATCAATGTTAGAAACATATAAAACATCAATAACATATTTTAAACTTGTTAGGCACTTTATAACCACTATTCCTTTGCCTTTAATTGCGATGTATTCACCATTTCTAATCCTAACTTTGAAAATGTCACTTTTATCATGTTCTTTAAAAAGCTTTTGATCATGTGTCATGTGGTTTGGACAATCACTATCAATAAGCCAATAGTCACTAGAACTGGTGTTTGTTGCAAAGCATGCTACAACAAACAATTGATCTTCCTAACATTGTTCAACAACAACATTTCCTTCCTTTTCATGCTTTTGTTACTTGGAAATCTTCTCCATGTGCCCAATCTAACCACATTTTTTTCTACGTTGAATATCTGGCCTCCACTAGCACTTCTTTTAGGAATGATTAACCTTCTTATAATGTGGACAAAGGTGGATAAGTTCCATCCTTACCTTTTTTGTTACCTACATTGTTGCTAGGCTTGTTGTTGTTCTACTTCCTATTCTTCCTTCTTTCTTTGCCTCCTCTTGAATTTTGTGTCCTTGCTTGTAAAGCACCCTTCATAAAATTCTCTTGTCTCATCATCCTTCTTTGCTCCTATGCCTATAGTGCATTTACCAACTCTACTTAGGAAATGCTTGACATTTCCTTTGACTCTTTTAAAGAAGAGATTTTAGCTTTATACTTCTTAGGTAATGTAACCAAAATTTTTTTGCACAATTCTCTCATAAAAGAAAAAAAGTCATTACTAAGCAATTTGACCTTGTTCATAATGCTAAGCAGCTTGTCACAATGTTAGTATCAAAGCCAAGCTCTTAAGGGATTTATAAGTTGAGTCAACCAAAAATACAAATATCTTTGATGGATTTTGACTCTTTCATTCTTAGCATTTCAAATTCTTTAATCAAATTTAGCACCTATATGTTCTTTGTCCTTTCATTGCCTTGGTATTCCTTCTTGAGATGCTACCATATCTCCTTTGCTAATTGAAGGTTCATGATTCTAGTGAATATTATGCTTGAAACTATAGAGTACAAGCAAGCTCTTGCTTTTGATTTTTTGGTCTTTTCCTCCTTATGATTATCAAGTTGAGCAACTTTTGGATTAATAGGTAGTGTAGGAGCTTCATAGTCATCCTCCATTGCTTTCCACATATCCAAAGCATCCAAATGAATAGCCATTCTAATAGCCCAAGTTTGATAGTTGTCATGATCAAAGACCAATGGTTCAACTAAAAAATTCTAATCTGATTCCATTTGATTAAGGGTTTTGTGTGTTGGTGTGTCTCCATAGAGAGTTTTTGTTTTCATTTTTAGTTCACTTAACTCATGGAACCTCAAAAAGCTTGGCTCTGATATCAATATTGTTAGGTTTTATATAGATGAAGAAAGAAAAATAAACTCATAAGAAGGATTAGCGAGAATATAAAGCTAAAAATGTTGTACTACTTCTTCATTTAATGCATCTTTGTTAAATACAAAAGGAAGTTAATAGAAAACTAGAATGATTGTTAATTACAAGGGCATGATCTTCCTATTTGCAAGTTATAAATAAAAACCACTAACACACAGCTAACTTTCTAAAAATTTGGTTAGACATGGCATAATCAATTTGACCACTTCTTATACACATCTCATTCTTCATCATATGTCAGCAGACCATGTCTACATAATGTAGTTGATGAGGCATTCATGCAATATATAATTAAAATCACTTATAAGAGCCCTAAGGAGGATGACTAGTTTGGGCTACTATTTTAGAACCCCTCCCCAAATTATCTTGAATTAGCTCATTTGGGTGGGCATATACACATGTGAGTACCCATATAGGCTAATGATTATCAAATTCAATAATAAATGGCTTGCAATAAATTCTATAAAATCTTAAGGTGAACTTTCTCTATGTCCCAATGTACTCAATCTCCACTTGAAAAACCCAATGAATCAACTCGAGAAACTCCCTTAAAAATCATGTCTTCAATCACTTTTCTCCCTCATAGTTTTAATTTGAGGATATTGGATAGCTACTATACATGATTTATGTGTCAAAATAAAATCATTTAGTGTTTGGTGTAATTCTCCTTTTACTTTCACCACTAAACTCTAGGCTAGTATATTCATTGAGAATAAGGAACAATAGATAGTGTTGCAACTTTAGACTTTAAAGGTGAGCTCTAAATTATCTCTATAATGTTTGAGCCTAATCCATTATCAACCTTCTACATCCTAGTAGTAATATGACTTTTAGGAGTGGAGGATGAGTAGCGATGAGCTTCGTTCACTTTGTTGCTTTTCTTTCTTCATCAATCCTTACCAAGAGATACAACTAGTAATGTCAAAGTTGGGTTAGGTGATTTAGGCTGTAATGGCCTTTGATTCAAAGTAGTGTTCTAATTTGTCTTATGGAAAGCCTTAGCAAAAGGCACTACAAGATCTAGGACAATTAGAGCAAGTCCATTCATAATTAGGTCAATTTGTGGCTTCAACATTAAATTCTTTATTTGTTGGACTTGTTGCCCAATGCAAACACTTCAATGCCTAATGAAAAAAATTGCTCTCTTTATGCTTAGGGTTTAAATTACTTATTGGTGTGGGATTTTTTTTGGTGTTTCTTACTTGGCATCTTATTCTTTTATTGAAAGGAAAAGTAAGTATTATTTTCCACTAATCTTGTTATGTATTTACCAATCATTTTCCATTTTATTTCCAAAATGTGTTCCCATAGAGAAGTTTGGAAGAGCTTGATCTAAGTTTGAATTCTTATTATATTTCCTTATTTGACTACAAACAGGATTTACCTCATTAAGTCAATTGATAAGATCTAATTGATATATAATTTCATATAATTTTGATCTTAAATTAGTACTTTTATTCTTACTTAAGTTCAATTTTATTCAAATTTTACATTCTTTTACTTTCATTTGTAGGAAAGGAATAAAGTGAATATTTAGACTTAATTTAGGCCATAAACATAAAGAATATTAATGGTGGAACAAAAAGAAAAAATAAAAGAATTCTAAAGAAGAGTTTGGTAAGATTTGGAGATTTATTGGAAGAGGAATCCTATCCAATTAGGAAACCAAAGATCATTAGGATTACATCATGTTCTAATTGAGCATAGTGTAGTATTTTAGGTGTAATGTTTGCTATAAACATCTAAATTGAGTGAGTCATGTTGCCAAAGAAAGTTAACATTTAAACCCAAGAAAAGCAATGTGAAGAGATCATGAGAAGAGGAGTGATAACATTTTCAAGGGAGTAGCCTTAAAGTTATTTCATCATTTTATTCTCCTAAAACTCTTCATGTTTTCAATGTTTAATTTGGTTTTTAACATTTTTAGGATGAATTAATTTTCTTAGCTAGGACTATGATGTCTCCTAACCATATTTAAGTAGTTTTCTTTGCTTTTATGCTATTCAAGAATTTTCTTTCATGGTAAATATGTGTTATTAGTTTAATAATGCTTTTTTAAAAGCTTAATAATATTTTGAATTGATTCGATATCTATGGTTAAGACCAAGAGGAGATTCCCTACATTAGATGAAACAATACATACCATGAATTCAATGAAATAGAGAGATATACAAAACTTGATTCATGCAATAATGATGGGTGGATTACAAAAAGATCAATTAAGCTAGATTTTACTCTTTTATCTGTTTCAATCTACATAGAGGTATGATAGGCTAAGAACTAAAGGTAGATTCAATAGGACTTGAGAAAGAGTATTGAATAAGATAGGAAATTATAGTGACCTATGAATAAGCACTTTTCTTAATAGTGGTTTAGCAATAATTCTATGCAACCTTGGTGTTGTAAACCCAAAAGTTCTAGTATATTCTCTTTTGGTTTAATCTTATTGTTTAGCATTTAATTATTCTCTTTATCATTTTATTAATTCTTCTTTAGTTTTCTAATATTTGAAATCAATCTTTTAAATAAAGTTAGGATTAATTAGTGTTTTGGTACTTGCTTTCTTTCAATTCTCTTGGGATGATACTATATTCATTAACTATATCACTTAAGGGACTAATGCACTTGGTATTAATTATTTGCAATCATCAAGTCTTTTGAGTTGTTGTCAACAATTAGAAACCATATCATTATTGAAAATTTTTCGATCTTGATTTTAATTTAAAATTTTAAATCTATTTATTTATTTATTTATTTATTTATTATTATTATTATTTTTTCAAGGTTCTTGCTAGTGCATGACATGATCAAGTGGTGAAGAACTTGTGCAATTCAATCTTGAAATTGAAAGAATAGTTCATGAGTTAAACAAAAACAAAAGAGAAGAAATAGTGAAAGAGGAAAGAGATGAGGTTAAGTGATCTTTGCTAAACTATGTGAAACCTTTAGTCATAAGGACAACATCAAACATTAGGCAATTGACTATACAAGCAAATGATTTTGAGATTGTGTCAACCATTATTTAGATGATTTAGACTTTAGCTAAATTTGATGGTTTATCCAGTAATGACCTAAATGCCCATACTGATAAATTTTTGGAGATTTGTGATACTTTTAAGCATAACGATGTTTTTGATGATGCTATTAGATTGAAATAGTTTCTTTTTCTTCATGGGAAAAAGCATAAAATTGGCTTAACTCTTTACTTGTAGGATCTATTATTGCATGGCATAAAATGGCTTAATGCCTACAAAGTTTATCTTACCATTAACAACTACCAAAATATGTAATGATTTTACTACTTTTATGTAATTGGAGATAGTCTTCATATTCTACTTACTTAGCTGCAAGTACAAACTTTCTACAATGAGTTATCTCTTGCTAATTGCTCTATGATTGATGCAATAGTAGATGGTCTTATCATGAGAAAGACATTAGAGGAGACATTGATGTGTGGAATTATTCCACACATTTTATGTCATAATTTGAATGTTTTTCCTAGGTTTTAAGTTAATTAGTCCTAATGTTTTGGATTTTAATTGCATTTATTTAGTCTTTATTATTTTGTAGGTTTAAGTGGAAAATTGGGCTTCAAATGGGTTTAAGGAGATAAAGGAGTTGGACTGGAATGCATCTCATATTTTGGCAAGAATTCCTATTCTAGTGGCTTGGACATTATTTAATTTTTGGGCCATAACTAGAGCTATAGACCTCAAATTGGGATGCTATTTAGCTTTCTAAAAAGCTAATGCATAGGGCTACACCTTTCATGAAGTCACAACTGCATATTCTATCATCTTGATATTCAAAAATTGGCTAAAAGTTGATGGTGCGAATTTAGAAATTAATCAATATAAAATTTGGAGTCTTAAAATATAAGGATTAGAATCGATTTTGTGGGGCATATTAATTGTGCAATTTAGGGTCTTGAGAAGGGAAAAAAATGTCACAAAATGGGGGCTTCAACGAGGTGGAGAAGGGAAGGATGAAATGCCGAGTAATGAACTTAGAAGCAACAAAAATGAGAGACAAACGTGCAAGACTCAAAGAGTGCCAAACATTTTACTTTCGTCTCTACTTCCTCAATATTTACTAATTTATTTTAGGATTTTTTGTGAATGGTTAGTTGTTATTTATGTGTTTTGATGAATATGAGTGACTAGTTCTTTAATTCTAAGGCAAGGATGTAGTCATTGAGTTTTGTTAAGAAATTGATATTTTGATTGTTTTGATTATTGTCAACTAATTCAAATTGATGATTTTGATTTTCATTCATGCTAGTAACTAGCCATTATTTGTAGGTTTAACATATTAAATGATAAAGTAAAAGTGGAAGTTTAATACTAATTTGTAAAAGCATTAAGCCTACTTTGTGTAATTTAGAAATCAATTCACATTTTACGGCCATTATTAAGAATTCCTCAAATCTTAATGAACTCATGTTAGTTTTTGTGATCATGAAAGTATATATAAGATCAATATGATTATATAGTTGAGACTTAAAAGAGATCATCATATTGAATTTAGTTGATGACAGGTTTTAGTCATTATTGTTAACAGGTTTTAATTCTAACAACCAAGTGTTAAGTTTGTTAATAGTATTTAGTTGATGAAATCTTAATCCTAGAAACCATGTTTATTGAATTTTGATTTACATTTAGAATTGGATTTTGATTTTGTAGATAGATAACCCATCTTCATTTAGTTTATCTAGATAATATAGGAAATTGCATAATTTGGTACTTAAATTTCCCCCTCATGGGAACAATACTTGGTGCACTTCCACTTTACTATTTGAACATCCCATACACTTATAGTAGATTTTAAGGCAATCAAGCATATGATTTGTTAGAGGAGATAACTTCTAATAGTTATCAATGGTAGATAAATAGATCAGTGACAATAAGAGCTTTAAGTGTCAACAAAATAAACATGCTCACTGCAATATATGCTCAAATTAAAGGACTAAACAAGAAGATTAACAACATGAGTGCATTAGCTATGCATGTTTAAAGTGTAAATTATGATTTATGTAGAGGAGGACATGTCAATACCAAGTGTTAGGTAGGAAATTTTTTCTCATATACATATGAGCATGCTTATTTTATTGGTAATTTAAGAAGGCAACAAATAAAAAATTCCTATTTCAACACTTACTATCCTAGTGAGTAGAATCATCCAAACTTTTCATGGAGTAACAATAACTTTGTGAAAGCACCACCTCTAAGATTCCCACCTTAAGAAAAGAAATCTAATTAAGAGGAGCCAATGACAAGATTCATATTCACTATTGAAATGAAATTCTAAAACCAAGATGCTCTATCAAAAATTTGGATTCACAGATGGGGTAGTTAGCTAGTATGCTCTTTGAAAGGATCCATAGTGTTTTACCTAGCAACATAGAGAAAAATCCAAGGGAACAAGTGAAGGAAATAACCTTGATGAATGGAAAGAAGGTTGAAGTAGTTGGAAAAGAGTGGAGATATGATCTAAGAGAGAAAACATCCTAAGGTTTGGAGCATTCAAAGAGAGAAAAAGAGCAAGATCAAATAGCAAAGCAAAAAAAAGGTTGAGGATGGTGTTAAGGAACAACCAAAGAAGGCCTTTCATGACTATAATGTCAAACCTTATATCCCTTGCATCTTTTTTCCTTAGAGACTAAAACATCATTAAATAAATAAAAAATTCTTTGAATTCCTTGATGTTTTTATGAAATAGGGCATTAACATTTCCTTTGTAAATGCTCTAGCTCAAATGCCTCGTTATGTGAAATTTTAAAAAAAAAATCTTGGCAAATAAGAGCAAATTGGAATAATTTGAGATTGAAAAGTTGAATCATTATTAATGATCAATCTCTTTGGCATGCCATAATTGAGTATGATGTCTTTCTCGATGAATTCAATGACTACTTTGCAAGTGACATTTGTACAAGATGTTGCTTTAACCCATTTTGTGAAGTATTAGTTGATTGGCTACTAGGATGAGTTGATGTTCATTGGATGCTTTTGAAGTGATAGGGCCAATTACATCCTTCTCCCAAATTGAGGAAGGCCATGGTGATGTAATAGTATGCAATAGTGCAGGTACTGCATGTATTTTATCTATATATATCTCACATTCATGGCATTTTAGGATGTGCCAAAAATAATCTGATTCCATAGTCAACTTGTAGGATCCTGCCTTTAAGATCTTTCTAATCATGGAGAGGCCACTAGCATGTGGCCTACATAGGGCCTCACACATTTCTTTCATAATAACTTTTGCTCAATCGCATCCATGCATCACAATAGGACTAAGTCTTAGTTGCATTTAAAGAGGATGATATCTCCATTGAGGAAGAAATTCAGTGCCAACCTTTGTGGAGTTCAATTTTCATTTTCATTTGCACCTTTGGAGTAGTCTTAGGTGACAAGGTAGTGCTTTATGCAATGGGACCATAGCTTGCCATATGCCTCTTTTGTTATGTGCATGTAATGAGTTAGATTATGATGAATGTTGCTAAAGCATTAAAAGACTAATTATTTTCCTAAGGTGTGTGACTAAAAGTGATTTAATTGAATTATGCTACCAACTTCTTGATGTATTAGTGATAGGGAAGGAGTTTATGGTACAAGTTTCATATTTGCTTAGTAATTGATAGATGATTAATGGTACCCCATATTTTAATGAACATTAAATGGCTAGCATTGTTGTCCATGAGGATAATAATGTGTGGAAAAAGGAAGTTATCTTTAGGGATTGCTTTATCCAAATCCCTATAGTCCATACCCATGCCAACCTTACCATATTTCTTTGGCACCTTCACAATGTTAGCAACCCATTCTAGGTAGGCCATCAACTGGTGAAAGCTAGCATTTAGCTATTTCTTGACCACTTCCTTGATTTTCAAGAGAAATTTTGGTTTCATTCTTTGAAGCTTCTACCTTATTACTTTGCACTTTGGATTTAAAGGGAGTTTGTGCATCACTATGTTAATGTTTAGGCTTGATATGTCTTAGTATGACAAGGTGAACACATCAATGTAATCTTTGAGCAATTGAATCATGCCTTGTCTATTTTATAGCAGAAGTTTAGTGCTAATTTTCACTTCACGTAATTCCTTTATGATGCCTAAGTTAACTAGTTCAACTAGTTCCTTCTTGGCTATAGACTGCTTCTCTTATTTGATCAAGCATTGGATATCTGTTGAGATTTCTTCATTGTCTAAGTTAACTTGGGTTAGCACATTTAGGACAATTTTAAACTTGATCTAAAGGCTAATGCTGGATAAACTATAGGATACAAACATGTATTGTTAGGATAGCTCTTATGGATATGAGAATAGGTACTAAGATGATGAAAACACTAGTATTACAAGTGTAAGTGACATAAATGTATACTATTGGCTAACATATGACAAAAAGGTTGCCTATTTTGTTGCATTGTTTCCCTTAAATGTCAAGGGCATTAAGAATTAGGGATTTAGATTACATTACTTTGCTAAAGACTACAATGACTAAGGAATCTCCCAAGTTCACTTGTGACTTGTGAGATTGCCTAGGCTACATGACTGGATGAATGGGGTTTAAGGTTAACCCTTCATTCTCTTCTTTAGAGATCATGTGGATTGTTAGTGCATTTAGCTCAGTAGTGGCTTTGTTTGTTGCATCAAGGTTGTCATGGGTTTGATTAATGAACCCTGCATTATTAATATGGTGAGTGAAGGGAAGTGCAAGGTTGATTACCTCATCTTGTAGGTACCTTTAAGTAGCATTGTCTTGACTTGATTGCGACTTGATCCCAAAGTAATCTTGTTGAATACCTCATCTTGTAGGTTTCCACATTTAACAACAATGTTTGGAGGAATAGGTAGTGGTCACTAGAGAAATAGGTAGCAATCATTCAAGAAATAGGTAGTGGCTTTTTAGTAGAATATGCAGTGATTTTTTGATACAATACGCACCAGTTTTTTAGTAGAATATGCAGTAGTATTTTATTAGAATACCTAGCAATTTTTTTTTGGTGGAATATATAGCAATTTCTTTGTAGAATATGCAGTGGTTTCTTTAGAATATGCAATGGTTTTTGTTATAGAATACCTGATGGATTTTTGGTGGAATGCACAGTAATTTTTTGTAGAATATACAATAGTTTTTTAGTATAATAGTCAGTGTTTTTCTTTAGTGAAATATACGCCATTTTATAATAAAATACATAGCAATTTTTTAGTATAATACAATTTCTAGCATAATGAGCAACAATTTTACTTAAAATGTACATAACATAAATGTACAAACATTGTTGCAAATGTTATTAAATTTTATAAGTAACAACTAATATTTAGCACATCTCACTTAATGTTATTCCACAATTAGAAGTTCTAAATGATTGTGTACACAAATTGCAAAGCCCTTAACCTTAAGGGCACGAATCATCCTACAAAAGATAAACAAAGCTCTTGATATAAACTAAAAATCATTTAAAATAAAGTAAAAATCTAGAGAAAAGTAAAAAAGGATGAATAAATTACACACCAGCAAATATTAAGATTGGCAAATATCTAGTTTTAGTTTTTTCTTTTTGAATTAAAAATTTTAGTGGTGGCATTAGTAGAATAGCTTGGAATTCTACATGAAGTCACACTTAGTGGATTTCAAATTCCTGTTAGCAAAATGTTGCTTTCACATTCCTTATGATGTCTTCAATAGCCTTATCATGCCCTATGCTTTGTTCTTGATCCTCTTCATTGTTACAATAAGCTAAAGGGATAAGCTATATGGAGAAATTGTAAAAATAAAACAATAACAAGTACAATGTATAAAAATGGAGTCCCCAATTTCAAAAGCACAATTGCTTCTCTTTAGATTTCAAGGGTATGAATGGGAAATAAGGAAGCATTAACCTAAATAAAAATCAAATAGAGGACCTGGAATTTAGATGCATTCTACAATCTGTAACATCAGAAAGTTCTAAAGCATGATCAGCATCCACTGCCTAGTTGGTAAACCATGTAATTGCATGAAATTCTTCCTTGGTGATCCCCAATCACAACATGAAATTTTTATTTGATCAAGGCCAGAACTGTAAGGTGAGCTCACAATGAAAGATGCATGCACATGCTTAGGATGTAAATGCCTAGAGCTTCTTTGCTCACTTATGTAACGTTTCAATTAGCAAAGATGATGGCAGCATGTTGCTATGGCAAGCCCTTTAAGGGGACTATTGCATGGTTTGGACAAGCAACATCGTAGGGTCAAATCTGCAACAAAAATAAAAACAAAGAAATTGAATAAAAGATAGATAAAATGTTTAGTGTGACAATTCAAATGATAAATAATTTAATCAAAAGCACAAAACTTATTAACTTGTTTTGTTTAATTATTTGCATCCATCCACTCTCAAAGTGTTTCATCACTATCCACATTGTCTTTCAATTGCTCTAAATCTCTTTCAAAAGTTAGATCATTTATTTGTAACTCAAGTATGGTACTAGAGACAAAGTATATTTGTCAAATTTTGCTTAAATGGAAATTAAATCAAAAAAGAAGAAAGAATACTAAGAAAATTAAGGCAATGATCAATGAAGGGAAAAGTAATTCCATTTTAGTCAGATAAAAAAAGGACATTGGCCATTTCCTTTTTTTTTTTTCCTGCATTGCATTTAATTAAGTGGCATACATTTCAAGCTAGTTCTTAACTACTATATTACGTACTTTATTGAGAAGCTAACTAGTTCTTTAAAGAACTATTAAGCCTACGATAAAGAGTTCTTTGCCCTTATTAGAACTTTAAAGCATTGGCTACATTATCTACTTCCTAGATAATTTTTCATTCATTCATACTTTAAGTCCTTGAAATATTTTAAGTGCTAGCACATACTTAAGAAATGACATGCAATATGGGTGGAGTTTCTAGAGTCATTACCATATGCTATAAAACAAAAGGCTGGATGGTTTAATGTGGTAGATGATGCTCTCTCGAGATGATATGCTCTTATTTCAATGCTTGAAGCTATGTTATTAAGATTTGAATTTATTGAAGAGCTCTATGTCAAAACCAAAGGAGAATACAAGTGCAATATCATTAAGGAGTGGAAAACACCTAGAGGAACCACATAAGAAAACACCTATTATGGCCTTTAAGGAGAACATCGAGAAGGTGGTAGAGATTTCTCTAACTAAGGTAAATCCAAACTCTTTCATTTATTTTATAGCTAATCCCCTTCCTTTTCCCATAAGGTGTATAAAAACTAGGAGAGAGAAATCCTTAAGACATTCCACAAGATAGAGGTAAACATACCACTACTATAGGTGATCAAGTAAGTACTAAGGTATGCAAAGTTCCTTAAGGAATTATGGACTAATAAGTGAAGATTGAGAGATGATGAAAGGGTCAAAGTGAAGGAGAACATATCCATAGTTCTCAAAGAAAGCATTCCACTAAGTGCAAAGATCTAAGTATGTTCACCATCTTGTGCAAAATAGGTAATACCAAATTTGAAAAAATTATGTTAAATTTATTTAATGTCGTGATCCGTTTATGCTTCTCTAAATCTAGGGCCTTTAAAAATATTAGTGTTATCATATAATTAGCTGACTATACTAATCCTTACCATGAGGGGGTAGATGAGGATGTGTTAATGCAAGTGAATGAGCATGTTTTTCTAGCTGACTTCTACATAATAAATATGGATGATGATGCTTTACCTAACCCTACACCTATTTTATTAGGGAGCCCATTCTTGAAGACAACTAGGATAAAGGATTAATGTGCATAAGGTTACCTTGATTAGGGAGTTTGATGATGAACAGATTTAATTCAATAATTATAAGGCTATGAGGTACCCTAGTGATGTCCATTTAGTTTATGCTATAAGTGTCTTGATTAATTAGTGCAAGAAATGTTTGAGGTAACATGGAAGAGTTAGAGGGACAATCATCAAACATCTTATGTTATAAATAGAAGGAGAAGTTGAGTTAGACGAGGTATTGAAGAAAATTATGGTTGAATTCTATTTAGTATCAACGAGTCCAACTAGCTATGTCATTTTTTCCATTTAGTTACTAGTTGTTCACAAGAAACTTTTACCTTCTATTTTTTAGGCTCTTATGTTAGAACTAAAACTATTACCAACTCATCTAAAGTATGCATATTTGAAACATAAGACACCCTACTAATTTTTATTACAAGGAATATGATGCATGTGTAGGAAGAGAAATTGATTCGAGTGCTAGGTGAGCATAAGACAATGATTGGTTGGAATATTACAGATATTAAGGGGATAAGTTCAACCATGTGTATGCACTACATATTGTTGGAAGAAGAAGCCAAATCAACTAAAGAAGCTCATCATCAATTGAACACCCAAATGATGGAGGTAAAGAAGAAGGGGATTTTGAACCTCCATGATGTTGGCATCATATATCCAATCTTAAATAGCAAGTAGGTGAGTTTGATGTAGGTGGCCTTAAAGAAATATGGTGTCACAGTGGTCCCAAATAATAATAACAATGAGTTTGCTACCAACACATGCACAAACAAGGTGGAGAGTGTGCATTGATTATAAGAAGTTGAACTCCACCACTAGTTGGTCACACCTATTATTATTTTCTTGATGGTTTTTCATATAATCAGATCATGATTGCACCAAAAGATTAAGAGAAAATTAAGGCATTTCATGATGAAAATATTTTAAGGATGCACTTTGTTATTAGATAGAAAGTCCTCTACTAACAACAAACAAGTTACAATCTTAGTGGGTTGGTCCTTTTCTTATTACTAATGTTTTTGGTCATGGTGCAATTAAGACAAGGAGTTTATTGATGAGCAAGGTTTTCAAGGTGGATAGTCATACGCTTAGGTTTTCAACATGAATGGTCATTAGCTCAAAATCTTTTTATGAAGGCACTTAGGTGTAGAATGTTAAGGTGATGGAGTTAACAAATCCTATCTATGTTGACTAAGGAAACATGTTGTCAAGCTAATGACATTAAATAAAGGCATTACTTGGGAGGCAACCCAAGCATACTTTAGACTTAATTTTTTACTCTTTCTTTTTATTTATGTTTCAAATATCTTTTCATTACATTTGGCCTTACATTAAGGACAATGTAAGTTTCAAGTGGGGGGAGAGGTTTAGGTAGGACTTTGTTTTGTTTTTTTTTAGTTTTTGTGAAGTATTGATCATATGTTGGTTATGCTTTAGAATGGTTTGTAATGCAATATTATGAAACTAGATTATTTTTATAATATACTACTTAGCTTAGGATGTTAGTAATGTTTGGTAAAAGAGTGGTAAGTGTGCATGACTTTGTAATACTCAATTGAAATAATGCTTCTTGAGAACTTATGTCTATTTTGTAATAAAGCATGATCAAGCAATATCTAGTTTATCTTGAAATTGTTCTCCTTAAGCTAGTCTTAAACTTGGGTTTAAGTACACAGGGTGTTTTCTTTTATAAATTAAAAAAAGGGAAGGGAAAAAATGAAAAATTTTAATTTTACTCTACAATTGATCCTACCTCATAATTGGGGGTACTTCACCAAAAGTATTGACACTTGTATCAAATAATACCTTAAACATGAGTATGCAAAGCACCTTGATGTATGTTACCTTATTTTCAAGAATATCTTAAGGAAATATATATACATATATATATATTTCTTTTCTGCTTTAAAATGGGATATCATAGTTTGCTATGTGGTTTAATTGATAAAGAGGAATAGTTGATAAGAGAACTATACATGTATTGGTTATGTTAGTTATAAGACTTGTATTAACTAATTAAGAGCAATTGTGAATAGAAAGGAAGCAAGATGAGTTTGCTATTGTTATTTTATTTGACATTGCTAGATTTTTAAGTTAGCTATGTATATTAGTTGAGAATTGAATGTAATTGGCATTTGCACTACAATGGTTAAGCTTAAAAAATCCAAATTAGGTGATTTAAAAGCCCAAATTAAACTTCACATTTAGTCCTACAATTGTTATGAACACATCTAAGCCCAAAATAGTTGTCCAATGATCAAAAAGTAGTTGATAAGTTGCTACAAAATCTGTCATGTGTTGGACTAAGTCTCAGTTTTTAACTCTTGTACTTTAGACCTTTTTTTTGCGTAAAACTAGATCTGTTGGAAATCTTAAGAAGAGGAATAAAACTTTGATGAAGACTATAGAATGTAATTTAATTTAAATCATATCTATTCAGGAATCAGCTTGGACCCCATTAAAAAATTTTTTCATAATTAGGGAAACAAATTTATTGTAACCTTAAGAGTTTAGGAGATTTTTTTTGGAGGAAAGTCCTAGGGGTTTTCTTGTGCTAGCTATGCATATTTTCTAGGATAAAAAAAAAAGGACCTTTTAGCTACTGAAAATTAAAGAAAATGAGATGGACACATATGGAGGTTGGTAGGCATAGCTTTAGTAAGAATTCAATTTCTTTCAAATATGTGTAGCTAGAACATTTCAAAAATTTTAAGAGATTTCAAAACATTTGGTATTTTGATGGACTAGATTATTTTGTTATGTTGTTTTCTTTTCTATTGGAATTATTTGAGTTATTTTGATTAAATTATTGAATGATTGTTGTTTTAATTCATTTGATTAGATCTCTTAAGTTGATTAAACAATGGTCAATTGCTAGAGTTAAGGATTAAGACTCATATCTATCCTACTCCTAATGATTGAGCAGCAATTCATAGCAAGGAATTATGGACGAGTTTTTAATTTATTGTTATGAGTAACTCAACACAAGTTAAAGAATTTGGGCTTGTGTGATTATTGCTTTAATTTACTTATTTTCCTAATTCTTAAGGTTATCTATATACAACTTTAGAGTGCTTCTTTTACGAGTATAATGGTTAGGGTCTAAGT